>JAMKCH010084799.1:0-43393 GCA_023653785.1 Ophioderma brevispina
CTCTACCACACCAACAGATTGAACACTCAGAACTAGAAACGCCATTCCGTAATCGTGGTCGTCCGTCCGTTTATATATATTATGAGTGTGGAGAACTAGTGCAATAAGCATGACTTATTTGCAGATGACACCACAATTTTATATTCAGACCAAATCAGATGCATTTGATTAACAGTGAATTGGACAAAGTTTCGGATTGGTTTAAAGCTAACAAACTCTCAATTAATGCTGAAAAAACAAATTTCATGATTATGGGTACCCCTACGAAAACATTTAAATTCAAAACAGATATTAATGTGGTGTTAAATGGTTGTAATTTATCAAGAGTTAACAAGACAACGTTTTTGGGAATTATTTCTCAATAAGTTAAAATGTTTCTAAAAGCATTCTCTATTGTATTTATTGTTCATTGATTTTACCGTACTTATCGTATGGAATTCTCGTTTGGGGAAACACACACAAAATTTACTTAGATAAACTATTAAAATTACAAAAAAGGGCTTTTAGAAATATATGTCTATCTCATTTCAGAGCACATTCCGGACCATTGTTCAAGGACTTAAAATTACTCAATATTTATGACTTGTTTAAATTCAACCTTTGTAATCTTATGTATAAACATTCAATGGGTCGTCTTCCTTGTATATTTAACCAATATTTTGCTAAACGCCACACCATTCATTCCCATATTACAAGAAATGTAAACGATTATCAATTAAGTAGAAATAAAACCGCATTTGCATCAAAAGGAATTCGTGCATCGGGACCAGTATTTTGGAATGGTTTGACTAGCGATTTAAAAATTGCCCAAAATCTGAAATGTTTCAAGTATAATTTGAAAATCCTTCATAATTATGCAATATCAATAAGAAGATCCTCTTTGTAAATTACATAATGTTGGTAATTAATTACTGTGGACTAAAATTGTCGCATTTCCTTATATATATATATTTATTTGGTATCTACACATAGTTAAGTGCAACATTTCCGAAGGGGTCAACCACCTCTGGCCATCCTTGGCCTTTTGGTTGGCTCCTCCGTGTCAATAAAATTATTCTGTATTGTTTATTTATATGCTTGTAAATTGATTGTATCATTTGATTGACATGGAAATAAAATATATGATATGATATATTATCTGATTGACCTAGTTCTAATCGGACTAGTGTGTGTGAACTTCCTGAGTCAGAACATGTTAGACGTTGTTCGCAGCCAGAGAACAATGGAATGTCTTATCTTCTTCATTCTAAGAACTGTACAGAGGTTCTTTGTTTACATTAGGAAGCAAGATTTCACCCTTTCAATGAACAAGTACACTCTGTATATTTTTAATGTCAAAACACATCTGTGCAGGATGTGGATTTCCCTCCGACCACATTTCGCGAACTGACAATTGTTGCGACATTTTTCAACTTGGCCTTCGACATGTTTTATTGCATCATTGAGCTTTGCTAAGGACAAACTCAGCTGGAAGTCATTATCCTTCGCCAGTTGGCATGGGAGTTTTGTTTTTTTTTTCGACCTTGGGGTAACGTCCCGAACACAAAATCCACAAGGCCCCAGTTTTATTTTAAGTACAATTTCGCCTCCATAGGGTCCATGTGATCCCACAACAATCCTATTCCTTAACACATAAAAAACCCGGAGTTTTCCGCTTCATTTTAGCGCCCAAAGCGTTAGAGAACACTTTTTTTACGCCTAAGTATTGACATTAGTTTTAGTACAGTAACAGTAATAAGTCACATTGCTTTTGCGAATCACTATTGGGATGGTTTTCACACACCAGCTGGATAGAATGTGAATGATATTTTGAGATCACTGATAAGAGAATTTTTATGACATTGCAATTTTGCGCTCATGCTCTAAACTCAAGATGGCGGCGGTTTATACCCATTTCAGGGAATTTAAATTCCAGAACAACATCCCTAGCCCCTCTTTTTTTCGACATTACCAATTTTCCAACTCACACGAGTTTGACGCTGGAAGGAAGAGAACTCGGGAGTAGGGGAGAGGAAGGAGCAAGTGGGACAAGTCCGAAACAAAGACAGCACTTGATGTTCTTCGAAAAGGTAAGTGTTTTGGATTTATCAATTATACATTTTATTCTACCTTAGTTTTGTTTTCCTTTTATAACAGATATGTTTTTTAGTTTTACTGGGAAATACCTATGATATCACCGAGTAGTTCCTTAATACCGTATCTATATCAGATTTATTGTATATGGTTTAATAGCAGCTGCTGCCTTCCTGGAGACTTTTTAGAGTTGAAGTGGAACAAACACATTTTCACAGTTTTGTATACATCATAATATACATATAGATTTATATAGGATTTTTTATTCCCGTCAGATCAAAAAGTTCTTGGGGTCTTGGTCGACTATTTCCCTTCTTTCCGAGAAGGATTGTGTACTTTACCCAATCAGTATAATAGAAATATAACCTCATTGTTGATGCTAAATGTGACTTTTTACTGACAAATTTTTTCTTTGTTGTACTGTAAAGGACATGTGCATAGCACTAAAATTATTTTTAAATTAGTCTTTCCAATGCTTTGCCTAGTGCTAACTCGACGCTGATCTTGCCAATGAGTTTCTGACTTTCTTTGTTGGATAAGGTTGAAGACCGCCAGAAAGATAGGACAATATGACTGTCAATGGTGAATCTCTCCCGGAAGATGTTTTTTAAACCCTCTCTGACTCTGAATTTTCAAAAATATTGGCCAAAGGTCCCAACAAGCTTTGGAGGCTTAGGCTGTCGTGCTTGTATTGATTGGAACATTAGTGGCTTGCTTATTGATAACCGTTTGACATTATATTTTGATTGAAAGAGCCTTGAAACAATTTTGGTAACACGATACTCTATTGCGGGTTTAAGAATTTAGTCTCACTGAACAGGTTTATACACCTTTTAACAGGAAGAATAAAATCCTGAATCGTCGATGTGCCCATAAGGTCTCCTGTTTCCTCCCCTTGTCCTTCTGATCTTTTTTTTAAATGTTTCATTTACAACACAGAACAATTGTTACAGGTTCGGCTTCATGATCCTGGTACCTGATTCATTTTTTTTGTTTATGGTTCATAAGAAATCCCATTTTTAAAACATAAATTTTAATTTTCCAACTTTCAGTTGATCTTGATGGCGCGCATTCACGGTATGACCAAATGTTTCGTATGAAGTAATGACGGGTGCTCCACAGACCACCCTGTCGCGATATTAGTCGCAGTACAAAACTTCTTCCAGAGCAATGTCGAATCTGCAAGGTTCGGAATTATAAATTAACAAAATCTGATTTTTGCCATGCGAAGAGAGGCAAGGGATCACGAAATGCCCCTTTTTCACAATGTACTTTACCTGTTGTACCCGGGATTATGTGCCCCATGGGGTCAATTCCCATTGTGTAACTGCTAAAGCTGATCCTTCCTTCGCTTTCTTCTGAAGTAGGGTGCTGTTACTGTTTTTTACATGCGACTATGCCATGCAAGTCGGTTTGTTAATTCGAATGAATTCGACGCCATTACTTTCAATTGAGTTTGAGATTTCAGCAAGACTCATCTGTAGATCAGATTCTCTGTAAATCCTGGAAAAAAATATAAATGAGAAAATCCGGATGAGTTTGGTTTATGCTTCCTTGATCTTCGTTTAAAAATTAATATCGACCGATTACAACAAACATCTCTCTCCGGGGATAGTAATGCAGGTTTGACATGTGGTAAAACAAGCGAAATTCCAGCATGAAAACCCGACTGATTAGAGCAGGAGCAGAATGTCATAGGGTCTTTATTGTAAGGAGTTCGTTCAAGTCCGCCTACATCTAGGTTTTGACATTTCGGTTGTTAGTCTTGGTAGTCCAAAATTAATTGTTTGATTTGACCCCACACAAATTGCAACAGAACAATTTTGGTGTTAATATACTGAAATAGTCAAAAATAATATATTAAAAGTCTACCAAATTCAACCTAGTGGAACATGAGGAAATAAGGCGTGGTAACGGTTGAACAGGGGTAAAAAATAAGAATTGTCTCGAATGATTTAAAATGATGTGACCAATTTATTGGGCTACTCTAAGGTTTTAAAAAGGTATAGTTTGCTCCTATCTACGCGTTATAGTTTTAAGTACAATAGCTATAACCGTTTCAAGGTCCTCTGGGGTAAAATTCATAGAATGGTCGATTTTTGATCGGACTGGTTGTAAAACTGTGTTTTAATTTTTCCACTAGATTAGTACATGTAAATAGATTCTTTGTTTGAACTTTCTATATAAGAATGACAGAGCTATGACTAGTGCCCTCCCATAGACCCTGTAGCCCACAGTCACATTTGCGTCCAATTATGAAAGGAATATATAGATGGTGCAGCCAGTATATTTTCGGTTCGTACCATTAGACGCACAATTTGACACCATTTTATAACGAAGGGTATACTGAAAATTTACCCCCATTTGTGATCCTGAACCTATTTTGACTCATATTTAACTACACCTGCAGATATGGCAACTATACATTTTGTAATCATGGAAAGGAAAAAACAAACACGTGGAGCCATACTTTTTTCGACGGTTTTAAATTTTATCAACATATTGTGATGCCATGTATAAAACCTTACCCCCTTAAAAAATATATGTTCCATCCTTCGATTTAGTAGACTTTTGATATGTTGTTTGTAAAGGTGTCTCAGTAAATTCTGTTGGAATTGATTCGTTTTGCAATTAGTGGTTTGGGTTTAAGGAAGCATTCATTCTATTTTGACTGGCCTATGACCCTCTCAAATGCAAGGTAGTTAGTGGACTCAAATTGTGTGTCACTTTTTCATGACATTTCAACTTGATTTGGAGTATTTTAAAAGTTTTTTTTGACACCGTGTGTAACCTTAATTGGTTTTCCATGAAAAAGTGCCAGCACAATTTGAGACCAACAACTACCTTGCATATAGAGGATCCACACTATAACTCCCCAAATGTGTCAAAGCTTAGATGTAGCGGTGAACGATGATCTTTAATCCAGGTCCGTGCTCCCGCTCTATGCATATGCTTGTACAGCATCAGCAAGCACGTACCCAGGGGTGTCGCCAAAGGGGCGCGTGCCCCGTTAAAAAGAAAAAAAAAAAAATCAGGAACGGAAACAAAATCAGTAACAGTAATTGTTATCATTTTTACCACCAACTTGCCAAAGTTATGTTTATTTTTACATGCGAATACAGGTTCGGTACATAAAACCGATAGTATCTTGTTCACCCGGATATCCAGTCAACTACAGAATCACACACTTATATTATGACATACCAGGGCAAAGAAATCAGAAAAAAGGCAGATTTACATAAATATCAGTGTTTTATTCCCGATTTACCCTCAAACATTTTTCAAGGAGTTTGGGGCACTCTGCCCCTCTGCCCCTAAAATTAGGAGCGGTCATTATTTAGGCCAGGGAGGGGAATGGAGAATTTCCAACTTTTTTTCGGCAAAAATTTCGCGTTCCCCCCTGCTTAGTACAAAATTCGCACTCCCTGATCATGATGATCTCCCATTTAAAAAGTTACTGTTTCCCCTCTCTCTCGTTGATGAAAGATTTCACGTTCCCCTTACAAAACGTTTTAGGGTTCCCCCCTCAAATCTCCATTCCCCCCCCCCCCCGGCGTCGGTAAAACAATAATGACCCCTCCAGTACACGATACCGTCAGTCACTTTAAAAGTCCCAGGGAAATGCAAATAGAATTGATGTGGTGTGGTTTGTTTCATGTCTACAAGGAGGGAAGTAGAAAGCATCTTGGTGATGACATCATTTGTGGTGCTATTGATTTTCAGAGAGTTTTAGTTAAGTAATAGAAAATTCCAGGTGAATGGTGGATCTATCATGACAACCTGACTGAAACTCAAGAGTTCACTAGTGATGTCACTTGTAGTGTATTCTTTTTTTCTGGCCAAGTTATGGGAATGGAATTGTCCCATAAAGATTTGGAGTAGTTTATCATCTCATTTCCCGGGGACCGTTAACAAATGGCGAAACAAATTACATTTTCAAAATTGAGCAAAGTGGGGGTTCGAACCTCGCGCAGACTTTAAGCGCATTCCTAACCACTAGACTAGTGAGGGATTTGTTGTATGGGTGATTGTTGGTATCTAATTCAATAAACTTTCATAATACAAATATCGCAGTGATTGCAAAAAAGGTAGAAATAAACAAAATCATTACAATTTGCTGTCACATGTTGAGTAATGGTGATAGTATTGCCGCTGTTCGTCAGGTGTGTGGAAACTATAAAAGTATATTTGAAGGATTTCCCCCTGAATTTTGTATCTCAGAATACTAATATAACATTTAGCATCTATTATGATAAAAGACTTCTCAGGTAAGTGTGTGCCCTTGTTTTACGAGCCGCGGAAAATATTGAAACAATTTTTATTAGCTTCGAATATTTGCGAAACCTTTTTTCTTCGTAGCCTATTCATTTACACTGCTACAGGTTATTGTAGCTTCAACATGTTTCCAGATGATGAATCGTCTCCTACAATCCTCTCCCTATTTATAAAAAGACGCAGAAATTTGCGTTAATCTACGGTGTTTCCGTAATCTGACCCAGGTGTGTGTACCTGACCAAGAGAAATTCAACAACCTTTGAGGCTTTGGCTCCAGTTTCTACGGAGAATACCCGAAATCACGTAATTCTGATCCGTACGCCACGAAAAACAGTCGCTGAAAAGGCGTGTTTTCGAGAGTAGGCATACTTCATTTGTCGAAAAGTGCTAGTATATACAGACACACAAAGTCTTCTGTAGAGTTTTTAGGAAAATCTGAGTTACAATTTTCTCAAACGCAGTAAACTCGTAAATGTTACGACAAAAGTATGGAGATGGTAACTATGTCTAACAGTGGAGTAACCATTTTTTTCAGGGTGGGGCAAAGGGGGGGGGGCACGTATATTTTCAGGGGGCAAGCATCTATTAACATTTGTTAGTATGTATAGGCCTATGATCAAATCACTAATTTTTCAGGGGGGAAAGATTCCCCCAGGTGGAAGCTGCCCCCCCTCCCCCCTTCTGGCTACTGCCACTGTATGTATACACGCAATTCAGTCCATATATGTTTAAAAAGCGGATTCAAAGAAGTATTTAAAAAATATCCCAAAAGTAATTTCATTCATTATTTTGCGTTGAGACTACTCATAACAGTAACCCAGGACTAAGGTTCTGAGTTACAGAACGTTGGCAATCAGTGACTCCGCCATTTTACCTAACTCAGTGACCTTTCAAGAGGTCTAATTTGTCTTTAAATTTATTTCACTCCCTGCAACTACTCCCATGCAAGCATGTGTGTCTTTGTTGATGTCAATTTCATTTACCTATTTTTGGAAAAAAGTAGAAATTTTCTTCGATTTTTCCTTGCTTGTTCAGCCTCCACACGACAAAGACCTATCGTAGATAGAAATCGCAAGGATGATGGATTAGTAATTTATTCCGTTCGGTATTTTTTGCGGGTCGGTGATTCGATATTTTCCTGATACTAAGCTAAAGACAAAACGCCTTTTTGGTGCTTTGCGGAGAATGTTCCGGGAGAAATCTATTCAAAACTTTCTCCTTTTTTGACATAATTGACTTATGCTGTTTTAAAAGAAGGGGTTGCTTGCCAATTCTTTTTTTTTTTATTTGTTTATTTATTTTATTTATGTAAATTGCTTTGGACGAGAGCTCCAGTACAATTCTTTGTGGCATCTGTCTGTCATTGCTCACGGTGTCCGGCATGTGTGCGTTATTTCGTGGACTGGTTAGACGATGGTGGCTAATTAAGAATCCAAATTTTAGACGACGCCATTGTTTTAACACAAAAAGGTTATTTCTGAATTGTTAATGCGATTAAAAAAAATATCCGTGTCTCGTGGCCTCCCTCCCTCACTTTGTGGTATAAGGCCAATTGTGTTTTTTTTGTGTGTGTGGTGTGTGTTTGTTTTTTTTTTGTGGGGGGGGTTTTGTTTGTTTTGTTTTTTTGTTGTTTTTTTTTTTTTTGGCAATTTTTTTAAATTAAAATGTTTAAATATTATATTTGGTTTTTGTTTGTTTTAGGTTGTTTTTTTGTTTTTCAATTCACTTTCATGTTTATTTAAAGGACCTCCAGGAGTCTATTCCTTGTAAGTTTTTTTTAACCACACCATTTTCGGATGCGCTTTAAAGTCGATTAATATCAATTTTCGGTGAAAGGGTAAAAAATAAAACTGCCCTCTCTACTCACATTTCAGAAGCCACTGCTACTAAAAATTCAATTTAATGGGGCCTGATGGAATGAAAACGGGTTCATGGACGAGGTCGTAATTGTTTTTTTTTTTCTAGGTTTGGCACGCATAACTAAGTCCATGTAAGTTAGGAAAGTAGTTTTAAAATTATATGTCGACCCACATATACAGCCTAACTTAGTTATACTTCTATGGCTTGGCCGACATCGTCTGGATTGTTGGAAAACGGATTTTGTTCATCAGTGGTGTGGTTTGTTTTGTAAACACGCCCCCACTTACGACCTTTAAACCTCGTAATTCCATACTTCAGTTCTCTCTTGACTTCATTTCTGCGGCGCTTCGAGAAAAAATCGTTCCCTCCTAGTTCTTCTTTCTTCTTAAATTAACACTTTGGGATATTTAAATTGCAAAACTAAATGTGTATGTAGAGTATTGTCAGCTTGCATGAATGCATGTTGAGCGTATTGGCTGTATTTTTGTCCATGTAGCCTTGCAAAGTTTGTGTTCCTTAATATTGTTTGTCACATAGTACAACGGACTAGGACATGCGCAATCATCTGTTTGATAATGCCCAGTGCTAATGATAAATTGATTCGAATGTCTTAGTTGCTAGGACTAGTCTTTTACAGGACCATACTAGAGCGTGTCTGCCCGTGCTAGAGTAGGTCAGTGTACAAAAACACTGCGAGACTGCGAAGCTAAATATTTCAAAACGCGCCTAACCCCAAACGCCTAAATAGTAACTCATCAGTAAGACTATCTAAACCAAGATGTACAAAAGTACTCACCGCACAAGATTGGTATAGCGTCCACTACTCTGTCATGGTTGATGTGCTTTATTCTGTAAAACATAGTAGAAAGTGTTTCTAGAGTGTTTAACATGACACACCAACGAAATTTAAAAAAAACATACGCCGTCGCCATGAGGCCAAAACGAAAAAAGATGCTCGGATAAGGACCAAGGTGGCGCACCCTTGGGAAGTATATAATTCTTCCGAAATACTTTTTCTTAAGTTATAAAAATCAATTCTACGTGTGTTCTCACGTCTAGTATGTGCACATTTTCTAGAAAATGAATTAAATGTCTTCTCAATGTTTGCCCTGAATAACAGTGACCAACAGATGTACATCACGATTCATTGACTCCAGCAAATAATGGGGCTTTTGATGAGTAAGTTCGCTCGTTATGCAGAGGACCAAGCATTCAGATTCCTTTTTCATTTGGAACTGCAGAGCCATTGTTATTATCGATGCAGCTGAAAATATTTCAGGCATTATACCACCACCTCGATTTAGTTAAACTATGTTTCGTGGTGTGGAAAACTAATTAACTGTCCTCTTTCGGGAATAAATAAAGTAAGAGGTTCTACTGTGTGTTCAATTAACTTTATAACCCTATATTTCACCATTTATTCGAAAGGGGAAAAAAGTGAACAAAACTCATGGGGTAAAGTTGTTTGCCAAACTGCGACCTAACATCTTTGTGCAGAACCAAACCGTAACTTGCCATGTAACCCAATTTCTATTCAATTTTACCGCGTTTTTAGCAGAAATCGAAAATCATTCACCTACACGAAATGCAGGTAAACCGGTGCCGCATGCCGAACAAACTTTGTTTAATTTGAATAGAAAAGACGTCCTACATTAACATGTTTAAGTTCTGGGTCTTGGTTCTGCACCTATAAGTGTTAGGTCACATATTTTGCTATGATTTTGTTCATCTTCATTTCCTTTTTGAATAAATGATGAAATATAGGGTCAAACTTATTGAACTCACAGAAGAAGATCCAGTTTTATTCGTGAGCGAGGCAGTTATAGCTCAATCTGAATCGGGTGGTGATAACTGAACGTTTTTAAACAACATTGGCTCTGAAGTTACAGAGAATATGAAGTCCGTTGTCCTATGAATAACGGACGGATTTACTTATAAATAGCGCCATTAATTGCTGGAGTCAATGGAACGTGGTGTACATCCGTTGGTCACTGATATTCAGGGGGAAAAGGAGATGACATTTATTTTCAATAAAATGTGCACATACTAAACGTGAGAACACGCGTAGAACTGATTTTTATAATTTAAGAAAATTTATTTAGGAAAAATTATGTACTTCCCAGGGGTGCGTCACCTTTCCGCTATGAGATCTGTCCGCTAGCCTCACCTGATAGCAACAAATACATGAAGTGAAACGTCATAAACAATAAAGTGGCGGAGACACGCCAAATGCGTAAAGGTTGAACGCACAGACTGCCAGGATAGCAGAGGATGACCGTTAAAGTAATGCAACTTTAATATCATTAAGGTGAGTGTCAGCTAGACTTTATTGATCAAAATGGATTCCTTGACATGTGATGGCTGTCATATATACAGGAGCGAGTCAATAAATAAACAATACTTTTAAAAGGGAAAGGGTTGCCCAGTTGAGAGTCCTTTTTTAATTGTCTTGTAGAGAGAAATTATTCTATAGGGATGTTGCACTTCTATACGATACTGTATGTATTGCACAGGATAGTCCATCCTTCGCAACATCCCCACACTCTCTCAATTCAATAACAATTTGAAAACTCATATCTTCCATCAAGGTTTTCCTGATTACAGATTTAATTTTTGTGGGGTTCAGGTCATGTGGGCTTGAGTTCTTCGGAAGATTTTGCGCCTTTGGTACATACAAAGGGTTCCTGAATCTACAGGCCTCTACATATTGCAGGTCCCAATTAGGACTACTGACATGTTCACATACCTAGTTACATGCACATCTACATGCGTATACGTAAGTACATAAGCTGTTCCTACATAATATGCACATACCTTCATACTCGGGGCTATACACGTGTACCACAACACAGGGATTGTAGACCACCTACCTGCATACACAGGGACATGGTCATTTACAGGTAAGTGCGACGCAGATACATATATGAGTACGTACGCAAATAGTCTTAGGACCTCAGGAAATTTGACCCGCATTGGTACCTGAAAGTGCGCAAAAAAATAGCATTCTCGAATGGTAGAGATGAAACTATAGCTATGTTATGGTGTTGACGTTGGTGATCAGTGAATGATGTTTGAATGGTATATAGAGGGTAGAAGTGAGGGTGTGAATGGAGGATGTGATGGTGGTAATGGTGACGAGTGTTTGTATATGTTTTGCAATAATTTTTTATAATTTGCTGTTTTAAAATATAATGAATTTATAAGATATACCTTTTTACTATAATGTTTTTATTTGTGTAAATATTTAAAAAATTGATATTTTTAGGTGATATTAGTATTTTTTAATTGATTGTAATAAACCTTTAATGAAATGCAAAATATAGTATATCGTTTGGATTGAGAGAAGAGTGTCAATACAGTTCTTGAGAAGCAATTATGGGGTCAAGTGGACAAGACTTGGCCCTTGATTCCATTATCACTTTTCACTGTCTTGAGACATTCCTTATAACTGGAATGTTGTTTGAAATGAGAGGAGGAAGATGCTATGTTGAGAAGTTTGATTTTGAGCTTTGTGATGGCTGACATTATAAGGGATTTAGTCAGGAGGAATTGTCGGCACAGCAGGGTGGGGGTACAAAATGGAGTAGTACGACTTTTCTATTGATCGATTTTTGTCAATGATGACCCTTAAGCTAATATTTCTGGAAGGGTGTGCAAAAAATTTGGTTGCAGTGCCATTTTCTAGAAATCCAACGTGGCCGCTATCACTCTCAAATAGATTTCAAATGGCATAAGTTAATGCACTAGATCCAGGTTTAAAGCAGAGCAAATCCAATATGGCCACCCTAAACCCAATATGCCTTGAAATCATTCAAGTGACCATAACTCATAACTTATTTGCCGATATAGGCATAATTCTAGGCTCTGTATCCAGTAGGAACTCATATCAACATTTAAAGTGTTACAGGCTTACCAATCAGGAGGGAAGCCAATATGGGGTGGTGGGGGGGGGGGGGGGGGGGTGGGGGGGGGGGGGGGGGGGGGGGCCGGGACTGCCTTGATAAAGATCTGTAAAACCTACGAAGTGTCATAGTCATAAATATACTGGGCGTCATTGAATCTTTAAAGTATGTTGTCAAAACAATATACCGATACGATATTAATGCTCAAAGACTGTAATTTATACTTTAATTTAAACTTTAATAATCATTTTGGATGTTTTACCTAAATTACAAAACACAGATCTATCGTAATTTATTAGTTTTAAAGAAGGTAAAAGGCGCCACAATTGGCCCCCATCTTAAACATTTTTGCATGTTAAAATAACAGAAATTCAGATAAGAATGTTCAAATGGGCAACTACTTATCGACATACCTAATTTAGCACATTTATAATAAATAAATTAGTTTATCTAAACTACAGATAAACACATATAATGTAGGTTTTACTATTGTTAAAGGCGCTGTATTGGCTTGCCATCTTGAATTTTGAAAAGTCCATTACAGAGAAATGCCATATATAGGGTTTCTAGGATCAAAACAGATATCATCAGTGTAAGCTTAAAGCATGCAGATTAGGACACTGGGAAATTAAGCTCTAAACTGCAAATGGCAGACACTTGACGTGTCCGGATGCGTTGGAAATGCATTTAGAGGTGTTACGGAAAACTGCCAGAGTGTCGATCAATTTACAGATTTTGAACACATGCAGAAAATATTTTAGTGCTTCAGCATGTATCAAGTAGCGTAAATAGGTTTAATGGAGGTGTTAAGATCATTTTAATGATTCCGAGAGCATATTGACTTTTGAGCAGCAATATGGATTTTGTGGCAATGTAATGATACAAATTACTTTATCAACACTTTCTCGTACTTAAGGGAGGGGTATGGGATCTGAAAGCAGTGAACTTTTGAAGTTGATTTCTTAATTTTCATATATGAGTGGTTATATACTGTTAACATCCTATTGTAGCCAAGTCTACAAAGATTTTAAAATTCATGTGAATTTTTGTCTGGTTGCCATGGTAACCACGTAAGGCCTCTGATTGGTCCTAAACACTAGAACGGGACTACTAATAACTAAACAAGCTACGGGGTCGAAACTTGGGTGGCATGGGCAGGGGTAAAACGCAGGGGAACCGTGAGGCCGGATTTTTGATACCGTTGCCATGGCAAACGGCAATCGACCAATCACTAATTCCATGGGTATTGAATTTGGACACAATTTTGAAAATCGGGCTTCATGGTCCACTAGCCCTGTTGTGCTCTAAAAATATGTGTACCAACAAATATCATGTGCCAGCATGTAGAGTTCTCTAGTTACGTGCGTTTTCGTTTTGGTTGTTTTTTGCGTATTTTAACGAAACGAGTTTTAGACCTCGAAACATTTAGACCAAATTGAGGGCCGCTTTTGATGTGAATATGGATTTTTTTTTTTTAAAATTTCATTTTATAATGATGATCATAATTATTAATGAAAGAATCATCGAAATCGGAGCATCCATTTGTCTGTAATTATTTTTAAAATAATTTTCTTAATATCGCAGGCGT
This sequence comes from Ophioderma brevispina, assembly GCA_023653785.1. NCBI lineage: Eukaryota > Metazoa > Echinodermata > Ophiuroidea > Amphilepidida > Ophiodermatidae > Ophioderma > Ophioderma brevispina. The sequence continues at coordinate 13,699 of JAMKCH010084799.1, forward strand.
GAGAAAACAATAAAATACATACAAAATCCCTTGCCCAGTACATTTAATTATTTAAATATGGACAGAATACTAAGAGTGTATTTATTATTTACACTTAGCCAAAATAAATGCGTTTTAAAGCTGTCCGTATAAAGATTATCTTTTAAAAATATCTTAAATATAACCATTTAAAATTTTCACATGATAAAGTATAGGGACTATTGCGTTTTTGGCAAAATTTCGCCGACTACTGCTTCACTTTGATCAGCCATATCTCGGGAAACCGAATGTCCGATTGCGAATCGAATAATAAAAAGCATTTTTATAGATACCAATCTACAAATTAAGCCATTGCATTTATCTTCATTTTCGTAAATGGAACAATTTTTTACCAAAGTCAGACCCCCGTACCACCCCCCTCTTAAAAAAACCGGAGTACAGAAATATTTGCTCTATCGGAATACTAAGGGATGAATTATAGTGATTTGGACATGGTAGAAGCCATATTGGATTTTCAAAAATGGCCACTGTAAACAAAATTTTGAACCTCCAAAAATTATGGCTTAGGTACTAATGAACTAAAATCTTCAATAGAAAAACGTCTGCTACCTCCATTTCCATCTTCAGGGCTGTGTGCCTTTAAAACTTCTACCTGACTAATTAATCCATGAGTCTCTTTTACATGGTAATGATTCTGTCTTGTTCTGCGAACGTAGTGTGTCTCAGCTTAATTTGTGATACTGCGTGCGCTGCATGATCATTAAGGACGGAATATATCTTCTAGGAGGAATTGGCACCAAATGGTCAGTTTTACAATATTTAGTGCGTGTTAGATTACTCCTTCAAGGTAATGAATACAAACTAATCCTGGCTAATTGGCGCTATATTACAGGATACAATTTGGCTCCGCACCTCCTGCAGATTTTTTGCGGGGACTGATGACCAGTTTACCGTAATAATTATTATTAGAAGACTATCCATTCGGTATGGGTGAGGTAAAAACGGAAACTGATATCGGTCTGGCTAATTAATATGGTCGTAAGTAGACATTAGGAATATAAACCTAAAATATAGTGATGATTAAACACCGCACGAGATAATTTAAGAAATACGAGAGGTTGTGGTTTCTCAGAATGCGATAGCACATACAACTTTGTCCGTCCCATTGCTGTAACAGTAAATCTAAGCTCATTATAAATCCAACTCCCTGTCCAACTGCGCTTGCGTGTCGCATAATTAATTTCCAGGTAAGTAACTAGTACAAAATCACATAACAGACGTTGGAACAGCCGCGGTCAATATGCAAACTGACGGGCTAAACAGACGGGCCAAACAGGCGGGCCAAATGGACGGACCTAATGGACGGGCAGAAAGCCTAACAGACGTATGAAACAGGCGCACAAAAATGCTAAACAGACGGGCTAAACAGACGGACTATGTTAGTCTTAAATAACGCGTATGAAAGTTGATGTTATGTTTCCCGTAACCCGCCCGCGTTATGATTTTCTGCCCGCGTTTGAGATGCTGAAATCCCTAAAAAGTTCATTATTTTGTATTTTAAAGAAAATATCACGCTTTCTTCTTGTGATCACATCTTGTGAATGTGATTTTAGTGGATTTTAAATCAAAGAACAGTTGAAAAATCATTTTTAAATACAAGGTGGTGGTTTGACACAATATTGTAGCTATTAGAGCATGCTGAAGGTTGGTGAAATGGCTGTTTCTTCAAAACTACGAATAATTAATAATGAAAAATGAAATAGTTGCCTCATTATGATTTGCAAAAAAATGTTACGGGAAACATACATTGACTTTCATTGGCCTAACGGTCGTTTTGTTTAATTACTTCATCATTCAGTATGCCACATACGGCATATGGGTTTTTATTTTGTTACCACATTTTTGCTTTTACCTACTATTATTCCTTCTATTCAAACCCCTGGGCCTCATTGGAAATAAGCCTGTGACATGGATTTATGAATTATAGGCTTGTTTTTAATCAACTTTTGTTTTTGTTCTACCTGAGATAAATAAACCTAACAGGTTTATTCATCTCAGGTTCTACTGCTATATTTTTATTGGCTGCAATCATAGTAATACTGATAATAGAAGTGCTTTTTGCATAAACCAACAGGTCTCTATGCCTTTTACAAATACAAAACTATAAATAATGATGTACAACCAATTGTCCTTGCCTCAGAGTTTAAAAGAACCAAAAAAGCTATGGTCCATATCACTATCTCCATGCAGTGACGTCAGCCAAGTTTATGATGATAACAATGTTAAAGCACAAGCGCGTTGACTCCGTATGACAGCGTAGGTCGTGTGCGATCAAAGATGACATTTCTATACACTCACAAAATCTGCACCTAATAGCTGACATCAGCGATATGGACCATAGGTAAATAATTGTAATAAATAACGTTTTCAGATCCTGGGCGTTGTCTTTTTAGAGACTTTTCTTGTTTCAGACTGTCTTTATGAATTTTGTGGTGTGGATCCCAAATTGATAACTTATTATCAGACGTTAGTCTGTATATTGGAATTGGTCTACTTTTGAAAAACCAAAAATGTGCCGACAGAAGACAGTAAGTGTGCACGTATTGGGGGTAGGTACTACCTTTTGCATTGTGAACAAAATTTGGACTTCTGTCAACAGTTTTGGATAAAGGAAGCGGTGTTTGGAGCTGTAAATTGGATATGTTATGTGTTGAAGTCTTCTCCAGGGCCGAAAGGCTTGTTTTGTTTTTTTTGTGAAGGAAAAAGGTGGAATTTTGGACGATTTGTGAGGCAAGTAGTTTCAAGAAATGAAGTACATCCAGAGACTCGCCAATGTGGAATATTCCATGTTCCTAAATGGGGGGTATCATATTGAGAAAACATATAATGAGTGTGCTCGGAGAGAGAGAGGGTGAATAAAATATAAACTATTGGGATATGAAGGCATTTGGGGATGATTTATAACACATCAGAACATTTCGGATGTATTACTGAAGAAGAATATAAGTTGTTGTTTTTTTAATTGGACCAGAATGTTACCTTTTTTTGCAAGATGGTTTCAACTTACATTGTGGACTAAAGAATGTTGAAGAATCAATGAAACAAATCAAATACCCCATAATACATTGTGTCAAATTATCCAAACCAATGCTGGTAAAATAGTGTAACATCACAATTTGTACATGCAGTCTGAGGTCTCATCTATTGTGTTATGGGATATGGTGAAATAGATTAAATATTTAGAATCTCATAAAGATTACCACCTAATTTGTGGCGTCTTAATGCTTAGCAGAACAATCAAGTCATGAAATCAATATCCCATAATACATTGTGTGGAAATTATCCCGTTATAACAAGGCTATAGAAGAATAACAAATGTGATTTCATTCACGGTCCATATTGTTGTGAGATATGGTGCACACCATGCATTATAAGAATGTTTGTCATGGCCACTTAAGTGCTCTTCTCCATGGGGCTTCCCTGAAGGGCCATACTATTGTATTGTCCTAATGACAATGTTATTCTTGCTAACTAAATATCTAAAATTAAAAATTTTGCTATGCCTGTGGTAGATTAGTTAAATCCAAAAAAAATCAGTCCAATTTGATATCTTAAACTGACATGTTGTCATAATATAGTTTTTGTTAGGTATTTGGAACAATATGGACATGTAGTTGGAAAGTGGGGCTGTAACAGAATCGAGAAAGTGAGAATATGAGAGTAAGGGGTGTGAGCAGGCACTCAACTTGTTTTGGGGTTCGGATTTGTGTGTGACCGCCTTCCAACTTAAGAGCTTTGGAACTGATTTTGTTCTTTTTATAGGGCCCTTAGAATTAGAAAACAAAAATGGAGGAAACTTGGAAGGCTTTGTAACCTAAAATTTGTGCTCAAATTCAGCTGAGGAAAAAAAAGGTGGAGAGTCATGAGAGTGGTGAAGAGGGACCGATGAGGACCGTGGGGGGGGTTCTGGGTAGGGATGTGTGTTGCCCGACTATTGAACTTAGGGACTTGGGGGAAACTGATTTTGTCTTTTAAATTAGGGCCTTAGAAATGGAGTAGAGTTTGGAGGAAATATGCAGGCTTTTAGAACTCAAATTCGGATCAAATTAAGATGTGAGGCAACCGCTTCCAAAAAGGAACCTCAAGCATAAATTATGCTTCAACGAGATGGAAGTATGTAACTCAGTGCTGGAGTGTTGTTTTATGAGGCTTGAAATGGGGTTGTTCGGGAGAGGAGAACCTGGGGTGGTTGGAAGGAGAAACATGGGATAGTTGGGGAAGTGGACCTGGGATAATTGGGAAGAGAAATCTTGGTTAGTTCAGAAAAGATCATGTTTGTCTGGAACGGAGACCATGAGTATTGGGGAATTTGGCCATATTGGCGGTAGTGTTGAAAGGGCATCTGTGTTTGATGAGGAGAATTTTAGGTGTACTTGAGAAGGAGGAAAGGAATGCTCCGGTGGCAGCTGGGAGGGAAGGGGCGCTGAGACAGATGAAAAAGGGATCAGCGTGTCGTTGAGAAGGGCATTGTGGCAGTTAGGACCTGGGCAGGTCAAGGTCAATAAAGTGGACTTAAGTGCAAAGGGGCCCTAGGTAGGTTCACAAAAGTTTACTAAACATCACAGTCACGTTGATAAGGTCCGTACGGAACCTAACAACCCCCCGTCACGAATTGCGAAAGCCGAGAACTGCGTAACGAATTCCAGTTTAAGTTTGGGTCTGACCAGTAGGCAAGCGGGACGAGAGGTTGAAAAATCACAAAAGCGGCAATGGTCCCACAACATCAAATTTTTTAATTAAACATTAAATTAATAAACAACATCCTAACGCATACCACCTGTAACATCTGCAATAATTTGATATGTAGAAATATGATTTTTTTAATTTAATTTGCAGCAATTTTGCATAAAGTGTGTTCCAGAGGTTATCGTTGGGCATTTTCTTATGTTACGTAATGCAGGAAGAGCTACGGACATGCGGGTTTTTTTGATAATGTTAGAAATGTGTTACTCTATCAAAATTAAAGTAGAAGTTTTCCAAAGTTTAGTTCTAAGGTTTTTTTTAATTTGATTTTTATGCAAAAATACGTTTTTAAGCAAGTTTCTTCGAGTTTCGGTTAATTTCCTGCTTACCATTAATATTTTTGCATTCTCTTTTTAGTTTTTCAAACAAAAAACCCACGTTTATGAACAGTCTACACTGCCAAATTTGAGCCCCAGAAACAACACGGTTTTCATGTAATTCAAAAAATTCTACGTGTCCTTGTTTCTCTCATTTTGTTGTAGTAAAAACCAGTCGGGCTGCTGCTGTTCTAACTAGTACAAACCACCGTAATTATTTCTGTTCACTCTGTGTACTAACAGGACAATTCACGCCATTATCATATAGAAATTCCTTTAAAAAGGGAACGGGCGAGTCAGGGGGAAATATCATGTAAAAGGTATGGAAGGGAGTTTTTTTCAAGATTACTTATGTGACTTTTTTTGTACATACTTAGCCGAGGCAATACATGAACGAAATATTTAACACAGATGAATAGGAGCTTCATATCCCTCTCTTACATTTACGATTTTTTATCGGGAAAATGTGACCAATCACATACTATAGAACATAAATACAAATACACCCTTATTCGGGAAAACAATCAACGCGATACTACCCACCAGATTGACCACTGCCAATGAACTCCCAGCAGAATGGAAGAAGCAATTCTAGATATTTTGCATGCCGACGAACGTAAAGTATCTTACAGGATTCGGCACACGTACCAACGTGATCAATAACTTTGTTTTAAATATTATATTATAAAGCCCTTCCCAAATGTAAGCTCCCATGTTTCATGCAACATTGTCACCCAATGAATTCAGTTTATTTTTCTAAATTTTTACTTCTGTCACCCAAAGACTAAATTTTTCAAATGTTCAAAAAATGTTTCATCCACGCCATTGGCACTATTTCAATTCATATACAAACTTAGAACATCGTTACTTCGACATCTACCTGTCATTCCATCCACCGTATTGATCGTAAATATCACATTTTATAAGAGTGTGCAATTGGCAATCCTATCTATACACTAAAAAAATGAGATCAAGGTCTACGCATCTAGGTAAAGGTCACTTACAAAATCACGTTTTTAGCTCTCACTACAGCCAAATGGAGATATTGGTGCAAAACTTTACAGATGGGGTTTTGGGATGAAAGGGCCGATCTATCAAGATGAAAACGTTTATAATCCTTATATCGGCGGGCCATCCCCCTTCAGCATCCGTAATTCAATGCTCTCTAACGATTTTAAAGACGCGTTACCGCCCCAAAAAATCACTGTAAAAAATACAAATAAAAATATTCCTTGACAACATATACTAATTTCATAGTTTCGTCAATATTTCGTTTTTACGTGGTAAGCAATGGCGATGTCCTAACTTTTGGGATTTCTTTGGCGCACTTCCTCTATTGCCGTTACGCCTCTATATTCATGGTTTTTTGTGTTAGTGTTACCGTCCTCGTGTTTTATTCCACACGCTCAAGACGGCAAGTCATGTGTGGAAGTGGTGATCGCTTCGGATTCACTCTTTTGAACATTAATAATCTTTTGTAAATGTTTTCGCTGGGCCTATCTTATTGAGCACATATCCCTATACGTAAGTTGCACACCTTTCAATTTAATCATACAGTTATATTTTAGAGGATTATAAACGGCACGATATTTCTGCAACACTGCTATTTGAAGAGTCAAACCAAAGCGAATAGAGTGGGTACCCGAGGCTACCCTCGCCCAAAATCATTGTCTCAAGCAGGTTCTATGATAAACAACTTTTAATTCCTCTCTATTTTCTATTTAGTCTTCCCCAATTTTCACGCATAGTCATATGAATTTAGTAATTATAAATTGATTGTGAACGTTCTCTTCAATATTTTTAAATTAATCATTGCAATCCACGCAATCTGAATTAAAATACATCATCAAAGAAATTATAAAATAAAACGGTATTACGGATTTCCAAATGAGACACCGGATATGCAATTTACACTTTGAAAAGGCTGTATGAATGAAATAAATCTTCAGACATTTCATCATTAAAAAACCCGGGACTATCTCTAAATTTCTTAATTAAGCATTTATTCTATGGATTCTATCAGTTTAATTAAAAATTGAAATAAAAACGCATTGAAATATAAATGGTAATAGATTAAACATTTAATCTAAATTCAGATTTTTCTCTCATTTTAGTCTAAAAATTATAAAGGAGGTATCGTGGTATTTTGATACCTCCTTGTTTGTTTATATTACTCTATAGCAAGGCTACAAATTCATGAGTTTATTTAGTCTTTCGACATTATAGTTTAAACCAATCTAGCTGCTCATATTTTTTGTACGGAATCAGACGGACAAGGCACACCGGCTCGCCCCTTTCTTACAAGTCAATTAAAACAATGAAGAGGAAGAAGAAGAGAGAAAAGAACGAAGAAATCATAGGCGTGTTTGCCAACACATAAGGACCACAAGCAACGAGTATTAGTATTGTTGTTTAAACGATAATGATGATAAACTTTTTCTCAAGAAAGATTAATTTAAAGGTCTTTACTTTTAAAAGACAAGCGCAAGAAAAACATGTCTAGGCCTGTTCAATTTTGGCTGAAGCGAATTAGGAGTGCGCCCAAATTGAAAAAATGTGTTCCAACGTATTATATTCTAGATAGCGCTTGCCTTACATTGGGAAAGGAGCTCCATAAATTCACTTATTATATTATTATGATTATTCAGGACCGACTTTTGGATCATACATAATGTAACACAGAATGGAATCATCATGCGCAAGTTCTTTGGTTCTTTCATAATAATATTTGAGCTAGGTATGGCAGCTATTTTGCAGAGTGTAAAAAGAAAACCTTTTTTCCTGTCGGTGAAAAAAGCGGAAAATCAGATTAACTAGGTAGAATGTACAATGACATGAGTAACACAGGGTTTCTCAATTTGAGATTTTGTTTTTCCAACCCTTTTGTTTCTCACCCGAGAAATACGGCTTTAAGATTGGTGGAGAAAAACAAAATCAAAAGCCCGTGCTATCTCGAATTTGAAAAAAAAACAGTTGTTTTTTTTTCAATTTGGAAAAAAAAGCGGTTTTATCGATTCGAAAGATGGGAGAAGAAACCTTGTTTTTCGATCGAAAAAGTTATTAAAAACCTAAACAATTTTAATATCGAATTTGGTAAAAGTAGTTTTCGCAGGTTTATCGATTTTTTGAAATGTAAAATTTAGCTAAAGGAAACTATTTTATTTTGTAGAGGTGGTCTATGCACATCTATAGCAACGTATAAACACAATGACGAGAACATTTTTTTCGCCGAAAAACTGGTTTATCGGTAAAAAATAATTTTGTTAAGGAAAATATAAAAAACAAGGTTTTACAGTATAGTGTGCCATACTGGACAACAAAACCAAGTTCTAATAATAACAATATTGGATCCGTTTTGATACATAAGGCAAAAAAACACAAAAATAACAGCAAAAAAAAGAACGAGTTCGACTCAACCTCCTGTAGCTCAAAATTCTTGAGGCCGAGACACCAAAGGTTGTCTCAGCTCCGAGTGCACAGGTGTACAAAATAAACATTTTATCGCGGTGCCTTCCTTATTTAAGGTTTTCTAGGAGACTAACTTGTTTTTGGGGGGGGAGGAGGATTGGTCAAGAAAAAAATTCGGCCGCAAAATAAAGGGTCTTTAGGAATGAAAGAATAAAAGGAATTCCGCGTTCAGCGGTTTTGGGAATGTAGGAATCTTTCAGAGACATGTTTTTTTTTTTTTTTTTCTGGTCTATAAGGCTATGCGTTGTTGTTTTTAGTCAAAAAGCGATGCGCTACGGGAAATTCTTTTTATTGCATTTTTTTTTAGACGACATTTTTTATATTTCGTCTAATTCGTGGCAACCATTTTTTTCTTATCTGACTAATTTTTTTTAAAATACGTTTAAAAATATCTTGAAAAAATCTTTAAAAAAAAGAAAATGCACTACTAAAATTTGATTTTTTACACTATGCGAGCGGGGAGAAAACTGAGACGAAGCTTTGTTCTCGGCCTAAGCTCATATTGGTTTGAGGTAGTCATAACCTCAGGATGATCCAGGAGGCAATGGGTTTGGTGTGTATAATAAATTATAAATAGGGCTGTTTTGAGATTAGAGTGTTATCGGTGCGCATGGGTACAGAGCGCATAGCTCTGGAGCCATGGCGCGTATGTCACTGGGTATTATGTTTGTAGGAGATTAATTTGCAGCGGGGGAAGTTTGCTTGGAGTTTTGTGGTATGCACAGGTAATTTACAGAAGCAGGATTTGATGTGAAGAACTTTCATATTTTTTTATGAATTTATCATGATATTACTAGATCTTTTGAACAAAGTTTTTGTTTTAAAGAGATGATTTTTTAATGTCACTGGGACAGAGACTGCCATAGTTAATGCATGTAGCAGTTTCACACATTACCGTTTGGAAAATCCCCAATGCCCAAATCGACGATCCGCTGTCCTACCCTCCCTGTACAGAACCACTGTATAGTCTACCATCTTGATCGATTACGCGTTGTGCAACAGAGATACAGACTGCTTGCTGCTTTGCCGTATTGTAGTTCTAAACGGTAACGAGAGATCGTTTGGTTTGTCACGGTCCGGTACCAGGTAACGTGTCAGGTATCAGATATCAGTTTGCTCTTGGGGGGCGACCGATATATATAAATCCGGACTATGTTAAATCATGGTCTGTACATATGACCCACTGCCCAAAGGCATCTATTTTTTTCCAAAGACACCGTTATTAATATGTCTAAACCCGTACAAAATTTACCTTTTCCCTACTGATTCCAAACCGACGTACGATGACGATATCGGTTGTTTTTTTCCAATGTAGGGATACGTACGTCATTTTTACCTGAATGGGTCCACCGAAGCAATAATAATAAACCAATCAATTTGACGTCATCAAATCTTTATTTTTTCCAAAAATGGCTGTGTATTTCCCATAATAAAATTCCTTTTTAAGATTCAACATCTGTATATGTTCTTTATAACTTAATATCCAATTGTCCCCGCATGAATGTGAAAAAAAGATGGTGGTGGGTCCATAGTCTACAAACTGAATGAAAACATAGTAAGCCGGCTAAATACCCTTACCGTGGAATGAATGAGCAGACGGATCCCCGTTAGCATGCTTACAGCCACTTGCGCGCGGTTGCGGGGTCGGTTATGCGCTGAGGATATTTTTTTGGGGGGTGGGGGTGTGGATTTTTGTCGAAAGTGATTTTTTTTTAAGGTGTGAGCCCTTTTAGACCACGGGGTTGATTGCCCGCGAAAGTGGAGCCAAGCCGCGCGATTCCGATTAACAAAATTGTCGACTTTTAAGACAAAACATTTGATCGATTTTTGCATTTCACAATCTTCAAAGAAACATTTTGGATACCCAATTTACTCGTGATAATTTACAAAATGATTAAATTTTATTATTTTTTTAAATTACCAAGAGTAATTTTTACCCCAAAAATCTTAAAAGTGTTTGAAATTTCACTCTTTTTGGAGTGTGTTTTTTTTTTTTTTTAAATAATATTTAAATTCACTCTTGATTTTCAGAGAGAGTATGTGATCACAGTCGGATTTCCAAACCAATCAATCCAACATTTTGCCTGAAGGGGGGGTGACCTGTTAGTTATACTAAAAGTGTTTTATTTTGATTGAAGACCTTTACCCCATGCCCCATCTGCAAAAAAATCATGGCAAGATTTACTCGTTTTGATATGATAGCTAAAAAACGTGATGATGTAAATAAATAAGATCCTTTTGTTAAATGCAATTTGGGATTTTTGTTTCGCTTGAAACCAATGCTTTTAGTATATGAGAAAAAAGTTAGCTTTCTTCAGACAATTTTGGCCAACTTCCGGTTAAATCTGGGGGTGGGAGGCGGGATATTAGAGATCATGCAATGGACCTTATTTAAAAAATCACAGTTATCGGAAAGGGGTGGGGTGATCAATGGCGTTAATTTTGCCGACATTTTAGGAAAGTGACATTGACACAGTCCCATTTTCTACAAAAAAAATCTTGGTGGATTGGGAACTTGTATTGCGCCACTAAAACAATTACACCAAATTTCCTAATAGGCACCAAGTAATAAGGGCCCCTAATTTTAAGTCGTAATCTGTTGGTCGTTTTCAGCCTTTTGGTTTTAAATCCTCCCCACGTAGTGACAATTATTAAGGGGACACTGGTGCATTGCATATAGGGACGACCTTAAATAATTTGTGTCAAAACCTTAATTTGAATATTTGCTTTTAGACGATTTAATAATAAGCCTTAAAACAGTGTTGTTTTGTGTAATGTAAATAACGTAATTTTGTAATAAAATGACTTAGGAAGTATAATGTGCACGGGCTTAGGTTCACAAATGAAAACCACAAGTAAGAAATAATCAGGAGTTGTGTATAAAGTTTCTCTGTAAACCATTTAACGGGGGGGAGTCACGACCATCTTATTTATTCATTAATTTATAACAAATTAACATTATTTATGTAACGGTGCCAATGTTCTTCGTTAATAGTAGAAAAAAATTTTACTATAAAACAAAAAGATCTTTGACTGAAAACGAGGGCTATTATTAGTGAATCTGCAATACATAGGCGGAGAAAGCGGGGGTGGTGGGTCGGGGGATGCTCCCTCCTAAAGACTATACGACCTCTGTTCCTAAAATTTGTGAAGAAGTCACATGTGACGCGTGTTAAATGCACATTTCCCCGCAGCCATTGCTACAAATCTTCAGTTTGTAATAAAGCGGTTTTTTTTTTTTTTTAAGATGGGCATACGCCTTTAATGCAATAAAATTATGCTAATAATAGTTATAAGATAATTAACATATCTACACACTCCGGCCTACGTATCACTGCAATAAAATATGCTAATAATAGGCCCTATCGGCCCACGTATTTATATTGAAATGACAGTTTAGTATTAAAACAAATTCTGGGCCTATAAGCTATCTTTTTAATATTTCAATGTAAACCGTAAGTGTTTAGATTTTGTACGTTTTTAAGGCCTAGACGCGGTTCAAAAAAAAGCAAAATCAAAATGAATACTTTTTGTCAAAAAAGTGGGGTGGTATTTAGGCCACTTAGGACCACTGGCTTCCTATAAAATCACTAAAAGCATTGAAATCCAGCATCGTTTTTCTCCATTTTAAATCAGAGCAATGAGAACTTCTAACGTGAGCGCCTTAACGACGTTTTAAACCACTGTTTAATTGTGTCACAAAGGCATTAGAGAAGCTAACACTATGAATAGTGTTTATTGTTGTTAAAAACACGCGTGAAACGTCATGCGAGGCGACTCTTTAGAATCATAAACACATATAAACGTCATGCTTAAGGAAACGTGTTAGAATTTAAAAATTATGAACACCTAAATGTCAGGAATTAAATGCTAACATTGTCTCAAAGTGAGACAAAATAGTTTTAGATACGTGTCCGACCCCGAACACATGCATTTACGTGTTGAAACAACATTGAAATATAAATAATATAGGACGGATCAGTTTCCCTATTTTATATGTACGTGCAGCGCATAGACCTAAAGCTCCATTCTATTCCTACGCAATCATGATAATGTGGACATATTGTATATGCGTAAATGTCATATTACTAGCTCGCAATAATCGCTGCTTACTTCCTATGATAGCGCTTATTTAAAATATATAAATTTTGATTATTGGTAGTACGTTAATATTGGCCCCACCACAAAGAACAATTATTTTCAAAATTTTACTCAGATTAGGTAAGTACTAAGTAATGTTAGGAAATGGTGGTGTTGACAGTTAACTGTCGCAACGATTAAATTTTGACATGTTTTAACGTGCCCATCCGATTAAAACATACAATTTCTGGGTTTCATATGGAAGACCATCACCAACATATCTTGATTCCAAAATTTCATTTGAATCCGACACCCCATTTTAACGCGCGAAACAGTTATAATGTGAATATATACTTTACTGGGGATTTTATACCAATAATTTTTCCATGAAACAAGCCATATTATTGCTTTTGTTGTAGCATTATAATGGGATAGAGTCCAAAATAGGTTGCAGGGGGAGGAAATGAGAAAAAAGACCAGGGTTTTTATTAAAGCAAAATCTTGACTTTGATGGAGGAGTGGTGGGGTTCGAGGCTGAGGATCGGGTGGGTACCCCTTAAATTCTGCTTCCTGTAGCAAGTCTTTATTGTTCCCGTTTACCGGGCCAAACGTCCGGTCTGAAGAATTCCGGAGCATGTTTCGTCACCTTTTTCGGCAGAGATTTTCCCCATTTTTCAAAGATTATAATCCCTGTCCACATTCTAATCTAGAAAAAAAGTGCTCTAAGAGGTTCTAAATTGTCCTATTAGGAACTTTTGTGGCAGGTTCTCAAATTTTTAAGAAACCGTTTTGAGGGTTCCATTCTTGAGAGTTCAATAATTTAGAGGACAAAAAACAAAAAAGGTTCTAAGGCGCATTTTTTTGTTTAGTTGTATAAGAGTTACTTATGAACAATTTGTTGCTTGGTTTTATGTTTGTTTGCCTTGGTTATTTTTCTATAATTCTTCATGATGATATAATTTTGGACAAATTGTTTATTGAACGGCATCATTGAAATCCTTGAAACTAGAAGTCCATGTCAGTTTCACAGCTTGAAATATTCTAGAACGTTTATCTTAATATAGGCTATGTTGTAGAGTGATGGTTTCTTTGACGAAAAATACATGCAGTAACATTGTTTTTCATAACAATACGGCAACATTAGATAGGATACAGGATTTTTTTCAGGGGATGGGGATTTTTTTTTGAGCAGAGTGGATTTTTTTTTGGCAAAAATGGAATCTTTTTTGTGGTGTCTTTGGGGGGTGGGGTAGAGGTTGGGCAAAAGGGACTTTTGCCAATAAACACGGCCTTATTTTACCAAAATCTCATTGAAATCCGTATTTACTTACTCAATACGATTGCAAACAGCATGTTTGACCTTTTATCAACTTTTGGGATATGTGGAGGAGGTTCAGACGCTTATATCGCCGCTCTCCCAAAGGTCCCGGCTTGAATCTTATTCCATTCTCCGCTTGGCAAATGTTAAATTTTATGCGAACAACCCAGTTGGTTGAGAATTCATTTTACAACGAACTTCTTTTCGTTTGTCCGGCTCCTTCCCCCTACCAGAAACAAACTGCACAAATTTGGTGTATATGTGATTTGCTTCACAGCCGAAAACCCCTCAATTGTTCAGGGTCAACAATGCGGACCGATCAATAAGGCGAACCTAAGCGTGGTTTGTTACGCCTCAGCAGATCGTAATTTACAAATGCCAGATTTGGGGTGTCATGCACTCTGAGAAACGAAAGCATTTTCTCGGCCGAAATTTCAACCAAAACACTTCAATATCATCGTTCTTGAAAAATGATTATAGGATAATATTATCAGTAAGAATGTACCAATTATAATGTAGGTATAAAACAGTATAAGTAAAAATAGCATCTAAAATCACAAAAATATGAAAAAATCTGAAAATATCGAACTGTTACATACTTATAGCAAAGGGATTATGTCAGTTTTCTTACTATTTTAGTTTGGTAGATTCGTTGACTAAATTATTAAAAAGAAACGAAATCGATAACTCTTTACTTGATAAAGATATAGCTATTTTTCTGCAAATACGTGCATACCTAATTTCGTATGCATATTGTATGCAAATTAGCCTATATCTATTGTTCTACAAGAGCAAATTATTGCAGATTTCACTTCCAATAACTTCAAACACTATATTTCGATATAACACAAAATTTTGATGTTGTGGGCATATTGCCGCTTTTTTGTTAAATAAGCCTCTTTTCAGGGTCCTCCCGCTTGCATACAGAGTTTTGTAAGCAATTTCAGTTGCTGTGTGAGAGCAATTCCATAGATTTCTTTTAATGAGTCCGAGGACTTGTGCCTCGTAAGATTTCATGATTGCTTACATGAAGGAAGACAGGGAAAGAAAACAAATTCCTATTATAATGATCAATCGGAAGATCTAACGGAGGTTTTGACCGTGGTATACTTCTTCTTGCGTTCATCAAATGAACAAAGATGTCGTTCAAAATTAGGAAGTGCCTCGGAGTAAGGCTGGATCAAACATTACATCACCTGTGTCCAATCTGATCACGTCATTATTTTTTGGGCGAGGGTAGCCTACGGGCTACCCGCTCTATTCGCTTTGGGTTTGACCTACTTTTCAAATAACAGTGTTGCAGAAAATATTCGTGCCGTTTATATCCTCTAAAATCTACATGTGTGATAGTTTATGAAATGTTGTGCAATTTTACGTCATATGGATATGTACTCAATAAGCGAAAACCTGAACCTACATTTACAAAAAGATATTGATGTTCAAAAGAGTAGAAATACAGGACAATATCAGCGGAGGTTCCTGAGAAATTTTACAGTGATTTGCTGGTTAACAGCGTCTTTAAATCGTTATGAGCGCATTGAATCAACGAATGCTTAAACGTTTGGCACCACATGCAGCAAGTCTTGGGCGATATCAATAATAAATAAAAATTCCTTTGAAAAGGAATGGGGCGAGTCAAGAGGAAATATCCATGTAAATGGTGTGTGAAGGTATTAGTAAGATGATATATTGCTTTATTTTGTAATACTTGAGCCATCGGTTCAGATGACATAAAATCCCTATTTCTTTTTAGTAAATCAAGGGTACTATGCTGTGGATCACGAAATGCCCATTTAAGAAGGTTTTTCAATTTTGATGTATGAATAAAAACATTTTCCAAAATCTTTCACTATCCAAACGGTTTGATTAATTAATTCTTTATGTAAGGGAGGCCTAGAGGAAACATAAATGGCTGGATTTGATTGGATCAGCCACCTTAATAATGAGGTTCTATCTCTTGGAGTTTTTTTTTTTTTTTTTTTTTTTGCTGCATGCGTATGATGTTTGATGATCGATCAGACTGAAAATACGTAACTTGTCGTACTCTATCACACCTTCATATACTATACATTTAGACAGGTTGAAAAGTGGCATTACTTATTGCAATTAATTACAGTGAGGCAGTTGTTTTTATGGTTGCAAAAATGATCTGTCAGTTAGTAGATATTGTAACGTGTGGTCACCCGTTTTCTTGGTTTTCTTGGCCAAATTGTCATGTGTGTGGACTTTGACCTCAGACTTGTTCTTTGCTCAGGTTAGCGTTCCTTGGGGTCAAATATGATGGTTATATGGCATTTTTACACTCATATGACCTCTTTTAATATATGGCTTTTGATTTTTGGGGTCACCCTGAACCCCTGATAATAAACCTCAGGCTTGGTTTTCTTACCATAATTCCAAACCTCACTCCAAAGGTCAAAGGACGTCAAAACGCATAGTCGGACAGACATATCTCATTTTTTTATTATTATACTAGTGCATTTCCCCCGGTGTGTGACCTTTTATCCCTGTGTGTGTTACCTTTGATCTCAGATCTCATTTGATTAGTAGAGAAAGATTGTAATTGCATAGTGGGAGCTTTACATTTTGGTGAGCGTTCATAAGATTTCGTTTTTAAAGGATTTATAATTTTAAACAAAATTTTAGTGATGACATTCGTGTGCCGAATCCTTTTGATATACTTTACTCGTCGGCAAAAATCCGAATGCTTCTTCCAGTTGTCTGCTGGTGATCTGGGTGGTCAATCTTGTTTGTGGGTAGTATAGCGTTGATTGTTTTCCCGAATAAGGTCTAGCATAGTTGTTATTTTGATTGGTAGATTTTTTTTCCTTAAAAATCGTAAATGTAAGAGTGATATGTAGCCCCTATTCCCTCTGTGTTAATATTTACGTTAATGGTATGCCTCGGTTAAGTGTGTGTCCAAAAAATCACAGAGGTTAACTTGCAAAATCTCCGCACAAAATGTCATCTTACTATCCGCTTCCCATACCTTTTACATGGATATTTCCCCTTGACTCTGCCCCTTTCCTTTTTAAATGAATTTTTTATTTTATCTCGGGCGTATGGCAGATTCTCCCCTTACTTTCAAAAAGACGTCTTTCAGTTCTGTCAAATCATAGAGGTAGGAGACCCCTTAGACCGATCATCATCGCCGCCACGTAAACAGGTCGTAAAACTACAATACCAACACGAGATCAATTAGAGATTAATGATGAATGCATGTGCATCAACATTGCATCGATGTACGTAGTTAAGCAGATAGCGACATATATTGTAAGAATTGTGCATTTCTTTATAAAAGCATGAAACTTTGCATAAATATTTAAATTTAAATACTAATTATTGATTATTTTAAGATATGGAACCACGTCACCGTCAATCTTCAAGGTCAAACAAGGTCATTTAGGGTCATCTGAGGTCATTTACCTTTCTCTTGATAAATACATCATTTTTATGCATTTTAATACCCTGAGTTGATATATTGTTGTATAATATTAATACTGACCATAGAGGAAGGAGACAACTCTACCTTAATTGCACTACGCAGAGCCAATTCGTCATGTGAGTGCAACAAAGTCGTATTTTCATGATTTTACAGGAGAAGCATTTTTGTGTTTCATTCTTTTGTGACTTTCAAATGAAAATAATTCTTACACACGATAAAAAATTATTTTTTTTTAAATATCTTATAATATTTCATTTCCCACTTAAGTCGACTAATTAGGAAGTAATTGGCTGATTAAAATGGCGTAACTACACACATGATTTCCCGTGTCGTGCAACAAAGTCGTATCTACCAGTTACGACTTTGTTGCACGACACGGGAAATTCAATTTTGAGTGCAACAAAGTCGTATCTACACCTAATTAGGCCTAATTAGCCTAATAACTCTGCAATAAATATATGTTAAATTATGCGTATTCATTTTCTTTTGTAAATTAATTAAGTACTGGGCGTAATATTGAGTGGAAAAAGGTCGTAAGTACATTTGTATGTTTTTAAGGTTTTTTGTGCCGAAATTAGCATAAATTTGATAAAAAATGAAATTGCTCTTTTCACAAAATATTTTAGGAGATTTTTTTACTTATACACCTTTTTAAAAACCATCGCTTTAGAAGAATAATATGGTCGTATCTACTTACTATTTGTCCTGTGCCGTGCAACCAAGTCGTATCTACCAGTTACGACTTTGTTGTTGCACGACACGGGAAGTTCAATTTTGATTGAACAAAGTCGTATCTACAACCTAAATAGGCCTATTTAACTTATAACTCGGCCGTAAATTGGAGACTGTCACCTAAATGGTTATTTCAAATTAGCGTAATTGATCACTTTTTCATTTTATATAAATAAACTCCAATTTCGGCAAATGTCAGTTATCGACTTTGTTTGCACCTCACATGACGAATTCCCGCAATTATACCACTTGGCAACTCATTCTAAAAGCATTGACCAACAAAGGCCATTTCTCGGCAGGGAGTACCAGGGAAGAACATAATGGAATTGACTGTGACTGTCTGCCGATTCCAGTAATCAATTTTCACGTTAATTCATCACACTCCGTTTGGAGCTTCCGCGTTGGTAAATATTACCATAGCTTCGACAGCTAAGGGCATAACAACGGCAACATCATGCAATGGGCAACACAGCAACCATCCTCTAATTCCTATGACGTTGGAGATGGCCTGCATAGCATTATGGCAAGATGGCATTGGATGGCAGAAAATTAATTTTGACGCAATCCGTCCACTGCGGCGCCCTGGTGCCCCCATTTGCTGAGCATAGTCGAGGCCTGATCCATCGCCGACAGAAGGACCAAAGAGTTTCTATATATATAGAGAGGCAAAACGTTACGTAATCTTTAGAAATGCACCGTCTCGCATGTTTTGCCTACCACAAAGAAACCTAAATTACAACAATAGGAAAGCATGGCTGCACCGCTTCTCCACATACTGTGGGTGCCGCTTTTTATATACACTAATCGGTATTGATACAAATTAAGGTATGTGTTTAGAGTGGCCATGTTAATAATAGTGTACCTGGCTCAGGTGTGCTCATGATAGTCTTTTTTCTCTATTCAATGCGCGCTTAGGTGAAAAGATTATTCATGATGCGTTTATTTTAAACATACGACTGATGTGTCATTTCATTCGTTGTGTGGCCATGGGTGACAAAATTTAACCACCTAAACAATTAGCACCCAACATCCAACACTGATATGTTGGCTGATTGTTTGTATCGATTGACATTATGTGTTAACAATCACCCAAACTGATATTATTCCGTGCGGCAATATTCAAAATTCAGCGCCCAGCACGAACGACTGGTTTTGAAGCGTTTCATCAACCCCCTTGGAAGCGACCCCCTGTTGACGATTTCGTGGCCCGCTCTCAGCTGAACACGTCATGACCTGTATTCAAAAGGTATATCCCCGAGCGCCTGGTTTGTTTAAATGTGAAGACAAAACCAAACAGATTGAGTCGATTACAGCCGAAATTCTGAGTAGTTCATTCCAAAAAAATCGTAGATAGCATTTCCTAAGATGAGTACATTGATTCTAGTTTTTACCTGTACTTTTCGGCTTTAAAAAACTTTAATATTTGGGGGGTGTAACGTCCGATTTCTTAAAGTTTATATTTTGAGAACAAATCTAACTTGATGGGAAGAAAAATGCCGTATCTACCAATGACACCAAACTTCACAGTGCCCGAGGTGCTTTTTTTTTCAATTTTGTCCCGAAGTTGGCCACATTTTAGTGAATTGATCCCCTTTGGAACGATATCCGATTTTCAATTCAGAAAAATACATGTTTTAAAGCACATGATCCGGTAAGTCACCTTTGTGCTGTTTTTCATTGTTGTTCCTCTACTTTTTTCATTATGTGTGAGTGCACGTCTTATTTTTTGTTGTCTGGTTTTTAAAACTTCACCTTTACTATTTCCCTTAACCTGCATTTTTTTTTATTTTGCATTTACATTAATATTAAGTACAATTTCTTGAGAATGTTCGACGTCCCCCCTATTCTAAGTCACCCCACCACCACGCGCTACACTTTAGCAGTGTCCTCATATCATTCACCACTATGGTTTTCTGTATAATTATTGTATTTGTATTTTTGTTGTAGTTTTTTGATGATTAGATGAAATAATTGCATTTAGTTTGATTTGGATCATGATTTCGGGCAAGAACCTCATACGTGCTGAGTGAGTGGCCTTGGCATCTGTCCTGCTGAGAAGGTTCTTCTTTATCGTGTCCAAACACTGTGTCTCTCAATATGACCATCCAGAGCTGGGAACAGCGTCTGGCTGCTTCACTGAATTCCGCAAGGTCCTTATTTGTGCATTGTTGCCCCAACAGTGGGCAGAACAAGAGGTGTTCCACTGTCTGTGATGCAGTTCCACAACCACAGCTAGTATCCTGATCTGCTTCCAGATAGCCCTACCTCTGCAAGGAAACCCTAGATCTGTCCATTTCTGTGTTCTCAAATCTGTTTAGGCAGAGGCACTCGCCTCATGAGCCATGTGGGAGATGCTCACCGAGGTCAATACCGATATTTTACTCGGTTGATGGCAAGTCTTTCTTCTTCCATAAGGCTGACTCTCTTGACCGCCTTAGAGACTGTTTCAAGAGGTTGGACTTTGCTTAAGAAACTCTCTCGGCTTTAGGCGGTCTGCATCTGTATCTGTCCCGAACATAGGGTGCTCACTTAAGAATACTTGGCAGCTACGCTCTTGCATGCTCGCTACGCTACGACGGATTCTGGTTGGAGCAATTCCTGCTAGGATGTACAGTTTTCCGTTGGTGGTTGGACGTAGGCATCCTGTATAAGCCGCAGGAGGCATGTAAACGCTGACTCAAGCTTCTTGGCATGGGTTTGATCTTCCCATACAGGGCAGGCGTACTTCTGTCAATGAGTAGCACAGGGCAGTGCCGTCGATCTTAGGATATGGGCGAGCACCCCAATCTTGTTCCAGTGAGTTTGTTCAAGATTTTATTGCTTGAACATACTTTAACTCTTCGTTTCTCGAGTGGGTCTTATAAAAAGAGTGCGGTCCAAGGTAACTCCACTCCTAGGTAGACAGGTTTAACACAGTGCTCCAGGGTAGTTCCAGACCAAGGGTAACTTTAAGCCTGACGTTTGGCTTCACGGTTGCGTAGATTGAAAGCACACACCTGTGGTTTAGATGAATTTGCACGTAGGTGGTTTTATCCTCATAATAAGGAGTGAGTTCATCCAAACTTTGGAGAGTCTCTCTTTTCAACAACTGTGAAGTCGGCATCTTGTGCGCTAATTCCAAATCGTCTTCATAAATAAAACGACAGGTTTCCTGCACTCCTCGGTTGGTCGTTGTTATATATGTTGAACAGGAGTGAGGGGCAAGCACACTCCCTTGTGGTAGACCGTTCTTGAGCTACGACATCGGCTCTTCTTTGCTGCCTGCTGAACAAAGAACATCCTGTTTCAGCAATCCTCTAATAAGCTAAGTCAAGCGGGTGTCCTTGGTAATTTCCAGGATCTTTAGGAGTAGGCAAATCTGTGATTAACAGGGTCGTACGCTGTGAGGTCAACGATCACAGCTCCGGTTACCATAAAACCCTTCTCGAAACAGCCTCAATGTGTTGAGTTTATTTTGAGTTGAGTACTTGGCTGTTGTTGATTTGCCTGGCCGAACTGCTTGTTCTGGTATGAGGTGTCGTCTATCACAGGTGGCGATAACGAGTGAGCAGGGAGACGTTTCAAAAAAGAGCTGCTAGGTATGGCTAAGGAGTGATATCGGTCTATCTCTTGGATTGGAATGGGATCTTTCATAGGCTTTCGAAGTGCCATAACATGTTCTTTCCTCCAGATCTTTGTGGAAGCCTGTGGGACTGAGTACTTGGCTTGTTTTTGATTTTGCCTGGCCGGAAACACTGCTTGTTCTGGATGAGTTTGTCTATCACAAGTGCAATACGATTGAGCAGGAGACGTTCCGAAGAGCTTGTATTTATTGCTAAATTGAGTTATATAGGTCTGTCTCTTGGGATTGGATAGATCTTTCATAGGCTTTAGAAGTGCCATAACATTGCTTTCCTTTCGCTCCCGATCTTTGGGAACCTGTGGGAAATAAGGCATCAAATTGTTAATCTCACAAGAAGCCATTCCTTTGCTACTGGGGGGCCAAGATTTTTTATTTGCTCAGTAGAGATGTTGTCAAGGACTACTGCTTTTCCTGGTTGTTTAGCAATACCGGATTCCAATCGTCCCTGAGTGAAAGGGGCGAGTAAACCAGGGCTCACCCTATCGCTCTTGTGTTCTAGTTTGATCTTCTTGGGTTTCTTTCTTGCTTGCACTGCCATTTAAAAGCAGTTTGGGTGGCAACGTGGTTGGTGGTGACATTTGGCTGCTGTGGAGGTTCTGTTGGATCCCCTCGGACTTCGGATGTAGACCATGCTTTCTGCTGTTATTGGTCATATCGGTGGATTCAATTAAAGTATTCTCAGGTTTTTGATCTTTTCTGGGAGAGCCTCTCCGAAACTTCCTCAACTTTAGCAGTTATTTCATCCGCAAAACTATCAGCTTCAAAACTGGTGATATACTCTTTGAATATTCTCTAGCACATTCATTGGAAAGGCCTGGTATATATTCCGTCCTCAGCCTCTGGGTATGAAGCTCCGTGCAGTCTTGGGTCACTATTTGGGCAATTTGTCATAGTTATGGGGTTTTTGGAGCAACTCTCTTCACGTTCTGATCCCGGTCATCAGTGAATCCTTGCCATCTGCTTTCTCCACTGTATTAAAGCGTGCGCTTAAAAGGCACTTTGTTTTGGTCTTAGTTATACTAGGCAGCGTTGACTGGATACGTTGGTCGATTGTTGAGTGTGGGGAACAGGATCCAGAACAATCTTGCTACACAGTTAGAGATTGGTTTTTGCTAACAATAAGCTAATCATGTTTGTAACCTCTCTTTGCAACGGGCACTATGAAATGATGGCGGCAGCTTAGAGTCGTGAAAGAGACGTAGACGTTGACTGTCTACCATTCTTTCGACAGCTTGTCCGTTCCTTTGTTAGTTTCATTGTAGGCCCCATTGGGTCACTATTGCTGTTGAATTCGCCAATGAAGAATTGAGGTTTGGGTGGAATTCCCAGGGTTGATTTGAGGTGTGCTGCGAATTTTACTGTGGAGTTGTAGACAGATATAACTATGACAGAGCTAAGCTTCAAGGTGAGGACTTCGATGTTTTACATCAGACATGGAGTTGCCTTCTACTTCGGTGCCTGTTCCGCACAAATAGCATTTCCATACTGTCTGTGTGGTCTCTCGGTGGCAAGCACCATTCCTGGTATGGTTGGGCGGTGGTTTATTGATCCATCTGTGGGTTTCCTTGCAGACATATGACTCCATTTGAGATTGGTTATACAAATCAGCAATTATTGTACTTTTTGCATTGAAAAACCCTCCCCATCAATGACGCTATGTCAAGAGACCTTAGAAAAGCCTGCGCTGAGGGTCTAGTCATGATAGGGGTATACTTAAGAAATATGTTAATGGAAACAGGTTTGGATTTGTAGAAGATTAAGTTCGCTGCTTTCGCAGTTTAAACAGGGGAGACCCACAAGACGGTTCTCTACCTACTTCTCCCCACCCTCTAAGATGATTACGCATTATACCTTAAGCCGGTAAATGGGATCATGTGTGATTTTAATACAAAGGCTGTCAACGTGGATAGGGTCTTTGAAACTGTATGTTGTAGGTCCTGTCCATGCTCTAACGATATTCGCTGTAGAATGCCCGTAATGGGATTCGTTGCCCCAGGCAATCGTCCAAACAAATCACAAAGGATTCAGACGCGATTGCTGGGGAAACAATCCTATTACGAAAATGACGTGGTACGTGGCATTCTACAGTAAATTAAGGTCTTGGCTGAAACAGCTGTTAGAATAACAAAGCTATGCCAGTACTTGTTTCGTGTGTTGGGCAGGGGTTTTGCAGGCATTGAGTGTGCTAAATAGTAACTAACGAGCCGATTTGGCGTCATATTACACCAGCTTAGTAGTAGTTGCTCATTGCATCTGCAGAATATACTAAGGGGGCGCTAGTCAAAAATTTTCTCTCTTGTCCGGATTTTCGACATGGTTCGAATCAGGCCGGTGCTTGTAGACGCGATTTTACGGTAGCGGTCTTTAGCCTAATACAGGCCTGTCCCAAAAAATGTTAACACTCTAACAAAGGCATTTTGATACAATAAAAGTACACATGGGTCGTTTGTTTGGTATTTTTTTTTCAAGCCCAAAAAAAATAAGCTTTAAATTTTGCCCTTTATTCTATTCCATCCGATACTTAGAACAAAAGATATGCTTCTATCAATGATGAGAGGAAACAATCACTTGTCCGATTTCGCCTTTAAGGCACTTGAAAGCATGACGCAACAGGAATACACTGACTGCGTGCACATCTCTTGCCATCTTAAAATCAAATAGATCTTGCCGTGTTTTCCTAATTAAAAACAAGACTTCGAGTTTCCTATCATTGTGTTTTACAAGTTCTCATCATTTGATCTACCACAACTGCCATTCTAAAAAGAGAAATGTTGGCTTGTGTTATTGCGAAGCTGTTCCCGTATGGTCTGTTTTGCCTTCTACTGGGTCTTTTTTTCCAATCTGCCTGCTCATTATCCATGTAGGCCTAACTTTATCAAGTTTCTCTTTCTTTTTGTTTGTTGCGTGTTTTTGATGTTTATGCTCACATAATCATCGATGTTCTTCGAAAGTCAGCAAGAAGTTCTGGTCTGATTTTGGTTAACATTTGGTTTGGTTTGTGTTTAGCATTCTGTGTAGTTTTGAGCGGTTTGATGTCTGCTAATGAAGTGAACCGACTGATTTTTTTTTTGAAAAATGCAAAGTATTGCTGATCATAAAGACATTGTTCACACTTATTGACAAATGAAGTTCAAAAGGAATTGGTCCAACATCTTAAGTATGTTCAATAGGCAATCAATAACTCAATAATCAATAACCAAATTTTGATTATGTTTACACAACCATACTTTACCAATCTTCAAATGTAATCCAATTCAATCGGACCAATCCGAATTTGTACTCTTCTTTTGATAAGCATATCTTTTGTTCTACATCTCGCATTTATGGAAATAAACGGCAAATAAAAGCTGAGTTCTTTGGGTTTTAAGACATACCAAATAAAGGACCCATTCATACTTTAAGTTTTGTACAAAAACCTGTGTCCCGAGTGTGTAACATTTTTTGGGACAGCTGTACATGTGTATTGCTCCATCATGGATGATTTTCAAGTAAACAAGTTTACCAACTGTGCTGATCGCAATTCTATAGTAGACCTCTTGACAGTTGGTTAATATAGTGGTCTTTACCCATATTTTCCTATAATCTAAATTTGACATGCTCATGGTCATGTTTAATTAGTTTAATATAGTGCATGTCTTACAGAATTTAATTCTACAGCGCTTTCGCGAGAATTTGGTAATATAGTGGTCTTTACCCATGTTTTGTCAGGCTCGTAATCCACATTTGCTCTGTTCATGGATGTTTCCAGTAAATTATTTTCAGTATACTGATTCTTTATAATACCAATTCTACAGTGCCTTCACGTGAATTTGAACATAGAGTGGTCATTACCCATATTATTTGTTTAAATAGTACATCTACGGTGCTTCCACAAGATTTTAATAATATAACGGATAAGATACCAATTCTACAGTGCCTTCACGAGAACTTGAGGTTATGAGAGGTTTTTACACATATAGTTTATGTACTATTTAATAATATAACGGATAAGATACCAATTCTACAGTGCCTTCACGAGAACTTGAGGATTTAGAGGTCTTTACCCATATAGTTTATGTACGTACTGGTTATTTAAATACCAATTTCTACAGTGCTTTCACGAGAATTAGTTTACACAGCGGTCTTTACCCTCGTTCGTAATCTAACTATAATAAATGTTAAATGAATTCATGTTTTAAGCATTGTGTGTCAGATAGTGGTCTTTACCCATCTCTAATTGTCGTTTGCATATCAGTGAATTAAACACCAATTCAGGCGGCCGAACATATACCTCATATTTTGTTTCTTGGTATTTTGTTTTCCGTGAGTGAGATAACTAGAACATAAGCAAAATCTTTGGTCTTGAATCCTGACCCAATAATACACACGGGGGCCAATTTTTAAAATACCATTATAATGTGTTTCTCAAAAGGGATTCTTGGTAATTTTTGTAAGTGTTCTCTAGTGTCACATCACTATGTTTATTAAAATAATATTTCTACTTAATTCATGTTTATCAAAAAATAAAAATGTTTTCAAATTGCAATAAGAAACTGAAACTATATATATCCAAAGACACAGAATGGCAGTAATTTGGAAGCTGTTGGTGTACATAGACGGTTCCCCCACTTTTATCAATATCAACAGAAAAAGATAATAAAGTCGAAGCCATACAATTAACATGTCTTATATGAAAGATAATGTGTATTCTATTACCTCTGCTGCCCATTATTGAAAATGCAGCATTCTGATTGGTCAGTTTACTGCCCATTATTCTGCAATAATGGGTCGCCAATGCATTTTCTTATTAAATGAAGCTGTTTTAGGTAATAGAATAGAAATAAAGGGTTTGCAGTGTCATTTATGGACTCATAATGCATCCTCGGCCAGAAAAACTTTCAAATAATGGGCTCGGCTGCGCCTCGCCCATTATTTAGTTTTTCTGACCTCGGACACATTATTCACCCATAAATTACACATGCAAACCCTTTATTTCTTAAATAATTACTTAGAAACTTAAAAAATTGAAGAAAAAATTGTCCCCTGGTTTAAAAATGCAGCAAAACTAGGGACTGACTGAAATTCAGCTGAAAAATCCAATATGGCGGCCATAAAGTATGATGTATATAGGTAGCTAGTTACAAATGTGGTCAGAAAAAGATAACTATGTTGAAGCCATGTAATAAACATGTCTTATATGAAAGACAATTGTATAAAAATTACTAATAGACTTAAAAATTGAAGACAAAATTGTCCCTTGGTTTAAAAAAACAGGAAATCTATGAAAAATATTGCCTTTTAGTTAAAAATCCAATATGGCGGCTATGAAACAAATGTCCGGAGCCTAAACCTGTGCAATATGTTCCCCTAAAGGGATTATGAGTAATTTTTGGTTTTGTAATGTTGTCTGGATGATGCACAAGTGTCTAATATACCAACATTAAACTTCTAGTATGACAATTCACCTCTGCCAATTACTTTACAAAACAAGTTCAAATTAGACCTTTTTATCAGTATAAGTAGTCATTCAATGACCATTGACAGCCATTTGGTAATCGCCCTCTAGTGTTATCCTATTGTTAGTGATCACATGTAGCTACGTGTTAATTAGAATTGCAGTGCTACTTATCATAATTGATGAATAATAGCAAAAAAGTTTTCAAATCACGATTATGAAAGCAGTATTGAAATAATATACCCAACATGCAGAATGGCAGCTATTTTGTAGACACCATTACAATATGTTCCCCACAGGGATTCTGGGTAATTTTGATTTGTGATCTTGTAAGCACCCATACTTTATAAAAATACCAACATTAGCTTTTAGTATGTGACATTTCACCACCGCCCAATTAATTACGTCCCCGAAACAAGCTCACATTGGATCATTTTAATCAGTAAGTAGTCACTCAATGCACATTGGCGGCCATTTTGGCAAGCGCCCTCTAGTGTTATTCCATTGCAAGTGCTCCCGTGTTAATTAATTAGTAGTGCCACTTATCAAAATTGATGAATAAATAGTTAAAAAGTGTTCAAATCGCGATTATAAGAATGCAGTATTGAAATGATATACCCAAACACGCAAAATGGCGGCCATTTTGAAGACGCCATAAGACTATGTTTCCCCGAAAGGGATTCTGGGTAATTTTGATCTGTGATGTTGTCAGAACCCATACTTACCAAAAATACCAAAATTAGCTTGTAGTACGCGACTTGCCACCTCCGCTATTTTTAGAGCACTTTTGGACCATAATCTGCTCGCCTACTAGTGATAAATGAACTCCAGTCCCAGAAGGAAAAAAATCTTATATTTCAAAC
Source organism: Ophioderma brevispina (assembly GCA_023653785.1). NCBI lineage: Eukaryota > Metazoa > Echinodermata > Ophiuroidea > Amphilepidida > Ophiodermatidae > Ophioderma > Ophioderma brevispina. The sequence goes on from JAMKCH010084799.1 coordinate 41,760, forward strand.
TTGCACATTCGATTTTCTTTTATCTGGAAAATGTAGTGCTATATTATTTTATGTTCAGGGGTAATTATGGTATTAGTAGTACAGTGGCAATTCACTTTTTACCACAGCCAAATAATACAAAAAATAGCAGTCAGGGTTACACATACCAACATTCCTTCATTTACAAGTAACGTCAAGTGTAATATAGGGCAAAAATTCATAAACTCATTGATGAGAGGTTCAAATAATTCTCAGAGAACTCGTTTGAGTGAGGTGGAAGTTGTTCTAAACATTTACATATAGGCGAGTAACTCTCAACTAGTATTTTTATCAAAGTTTATTTGGAAAATCGTAGCCTCGTATCTGTGTGTAGAGATCGAGACAGCTAACCTGTTGTTCACTGAAGCATGTTAAAGGTGCCAAAAAGGGCAGTTCATAATGGCCGCGGTTCAAATATCATAGTGGATACAGGTGGAGTGAAAAGGCCTTCGACTTTTCCCATAGTATAGCTCACTGGTAAATAAACTGCAGTGTTATTGATAGGTTCACAAAACACACAAACAAGTTTGAACATGGCTCAAGAGTTCATGTTGCAAAGTTCTGCAAGAGAAGTGGCCATATATATATATATATTTGTTTCTGCACGTACACTATGAGGTGTACGTGTGTGTGCTCCACATGCAAAATGAGAATCAAACTTCAGAGACAAACTAAAAGAATTACTAAATTTTGCATTAGGGTAAAATGGGGTAAGTGGGACACTGGGGTAACCAACAAACACAAAAATGTTTTGTGAACGTTCTAAAAATGTTTCGAAAAATGTTATGAAAATGTTTGTTAACAATGTTTAAAAAACATCAAAATGTATGGTTGGGACTTGGTTAGGAAAACATTTTTGCAAAACATTATCTTCAGATGTTACCAAGATATTTTAAAAACATTTTATCAAACATGCATGTAATTAATTAAATAAAGTTAATTATCGTGAGAAAAAAATAACATATTCTTTGCTGTCATTCAGTGTCTGTCCAAACGAATGTTTAACACATGTTACATACTAGGAGCAAATTTATCACTTACCTTGTTGGGAATCGAACCTGGTCCTTCTGCGTGAGAGTTCTACAGACTGTCCCAATAAAAACTATACAATCAAACTAAAAATTATGAAAAATATAAACTGTGCATTTTTGCCAGATATTTTGACTTTATTTGTTAGACAAGATCCTAAGGCAAATCCTCGCTGTTATTCCATCCAATTTGATGGACCCTAAGCGGAGATATTTTCAGTTGAACACAAAGGATAAAATACCACTTGGGCCAGTTTCACCTGATGGTTCAAGAAACTAAAGGTATAAGCTGTGTAGCATCATTGTGGGATTAAATCCTTTTCAAACAAAAGAATATTGTGCAGATCAGAGTGAATGTATTATCATGCATTGAACTAATCAATATATTATTTTTCAGTGAAAGCACCAGAAATTATTATGTTGTGGGTGAAATGAGGGACTCACTCTCAGGTAGACAATAATCATGAAATTCTTGGAAATTTGGGGAATTTGACTGCTGAAACTAATGTAACAGTCTACAAGTCTGTTGAGGGACAAATGTGTGGACAACGCTCTAATGTGGAGGGACAATTTACCCTTCCCCTATTC
>JAMKCH010084800.1:0-99790 GCA_023653785.1 Ophioderma brevispina
CTTTCTATTGTTGGTACTCTATGTTTTCTTTGTGGTCGGCAAAACATGCGAAACGATGAATTTCTAAAGATGACGTAACGTTTTGCCTCTCTATCTATATAGAACCCCTTTGTTTACCTCTCTATCTATATAGAACCTCTTGGGGAACACTCATGACCGACCCACATCAAAGCACCCAAATTGGTTTGCGGTTTGCACTCCGTATTGCTGTAATTTTTTTTTACATGTTTTGGTGAATTGATATAATGAATGAGGCTTCGCCGCCACCGCCTGTTTTGTACTAAGTCCGGCCTCTATTATAGTCATGCTATTTTGTGCCCCTTTTCTTCAAAATCCTCCCCGATATAGGAACTATTCTTAACTTACAAGATGTCAATAAATACTGTAAAGTTGATGTCAAGATACCATTAGCACAGGTATATAGAAGGGTAGCTAAGTTAATGTCACATGTATAGCGACGGATTGTTCAGTAGCAAATCTGTTTCATTTTTGGTATATTTTCGGAGTAATGCGCGGCCGCACGCGGCCGCACATCCATACCCAAAAAAAAGTGAGTCCTCCGGGGGGGTAATAGCTGAACGTTTTGAAAAGTGTTTAGAATGATTGATACTAATATTCCGGCCTATTTATGTAAACTTTAAATATATATTCAGATTTGGAAGACGCAAGTATGATGATAAACATAACGCAGTGAATAAAAGTGTAGGTATATTAATTTCGCAGGCTTAGCCTTATCGTGATTTTGTTGAAATAAAAAGGAATCACTATAAATTATACTGATCGTATAATTATATAACGGAGCTATAAAATAGCTATTTCTAGATCTATGATTTAATATATTAACACATTACACACGTTAAATGGAAATGCTGCTGAAACAAACACGGAGAAAAACTTGCGATATACAGAGTGGTCCAAAAAAGTTTACACTTTTATGTCTGCGAATTTCTCAAAAGTGGGTGGACATATCACATTCTTGTTAGAACCTGGTGAAAACGGCGTTGAAAACAAAGCTCAAATAACAAAATGACGGCCGTGTAGAGAAAAAATGGTCAAAAACCACTTTGCACGCACGTATGGGCGGTTTGGACTGCAAAATTGTCGACAACCCCTCCCCTCGGTACAACAAAACGCAACCACTTCTATTCGAAAGATAGTAATACATAATTTAAAAAAAATGATGGTTGTGGTCAAAAACTTTGGTGGCAGGGATGCTTTTTGTTGCAAAAAATCACGTTTTTTGAGCTAGAAACTTAAGAAATCAAGATTTATTAATTTCTTAGCAAAACAAATTTTAATCATGATGCAATACTGTCAATCTCTGACATTTGTATCATAGATTTCTGTTTTATACAATATATAAAAAGGGTCTAGAATTTTAGCCCCCAAATCACCTTTTTTCCTAAAAAAACATCCTTTTTATCACATGTCACCACAACGAGTGCTACCTGAACCCTTTATGCAATATATGAAACCAATATCAATAACAAAAAGGATACCATAAAAATAAGATTGTAATATTTTTACTTTAAAATAAATATACAAAAATAATTTCGCTTAATTTGCAGCCCAAAATACATTTTTCGGCCAAGAAATCATCCCTGCCACCAAATATGTCAACCACAATCATCATTTTCTTAAATCTCATATATTTATCCTTCAAATAAAGGTGGTTGTGTTTTTGTTGTACCGAGGGGAGGGGTAACTCGAAAACTAGAGTACTTTTCAAAGCTCGGCCGCATCGTTAGTAAGTCTATATGGGATAATCACGAGCTATCATGATGGTTAACAGTAATCAATACCATTGCGTGGACTGCAGGCCTACTCACGTATCAAACTACTGACCACCCTTCGAGTTTGTGTGAAGTGTTTACCGTTTGAAAATTAATGAATATGAATATCTCAACCGTGAAATTGAACTTGAAATGTCCATTTACATAATAATTAAGTTGATTTTCAATTGGGGGAATTTTAAATTGAAAGAGACTTGCATGTTTTTCTTGTCAAAACTGATCAAGACCATGAAGACTGCTTGTAAATTTCAATGTTTGCATGGGTTGAGACAAGATCATAAATAAGTAATTCATAAGAGAAACTTGAAATAATTTGGGATGCCTTAAAGGTGCTTGTTCCGATTTATGTGTATTGTGTTCTCTACTTGATATGAGAGTCTGGCACTTGCACATACGCCCCGTCAAGTACCGTGGGAAATAAACTTGCGGTTTTGATGGTAGACGCAATAATGCATGTTGCAAAGCCCTATTCAATACTGTGCTAATTAAAGTGGTTAACCACTAAAACGGCGGTTTTTTGTTTATATCTTGGGAATGAAATGGATTTGAGGGCTCAAATTTCAGGACGTCAATTAGAAAAATACGGCCTTTCATCTGATATCAAAATCGATACTACTTCCGGGTAAATCAGGGGGGTCCCAAAGACGATCGGAACACGCACCTTTAATTCTTACCTTTGTGGATATTTTCAAATACCAAGTCCCATGACGGGGTGCGTTGTTCAATGTGTGTATAAATCTTGGATAACAGAGTGCCATAGACGACTTACGTGTGTGCAAAGTGGTTTTTGGCCTTTTTTTTCTCTAGATGGCGGCCATTTTGTCATTTCAGCTTTGTTTTCATAGCCGTTTTCACCATTGCAAGTTTCAACAAGATATTATAGTTAATAAATACCCTCAAACTATTTTGATATGTCCTCCCTCTTTTGAGAAATTTGCAGATGAAAAAGTGTAAACTTTTATTTTTTTGGACCACTCTGTAGACGCTACTATAGTTAACACGTATGTCCGTATATTTTTGTCTGCAAAACTATATACTTTTGCAGCTGCTGATAAGTGTGGAAGTGTGGACAGACTTTTTTGGTCAATAAATTTCGTATTATTTTATAATCATCCGTGACAATATTTGTGAGCTGCGTATGAATTATACCATATATTACTTCTTGTCATGATTACACTGCCTAACTGTTATGATGTCTCGTGGACGTCAAAGGTCATAAATACCTTTCAAACACAAATAAATGAGCCTTGTGCACAAGTGATCTGAATTTTATAATATAACACAGATTTAATTATTTTAATCGGTTTGGTTCAAGAATTTGGTATGTCCAAAACAACATTACATAATAAAATTACACACAATTTATAAGATCAGGCTGATACTTAGAGTTCATTAAGTGACAGTTCCAGAAATCAAGTCTGATTTCAAATTCATTTTGTGAAGAGGGACACTAATACAATCCATACCTATCCCCTGAATCAATGCACTATTCCTGTGGAACTCTCAATATCAAATGGAAGTGCATCTTCCAATATCATAGACTGTGCACAGCACGAGTCCCGCATGATTCTAATGGGGTTAATAAACTCGGAGATGAGCAAGCGTGCATTCGTTTGCGATTTTAGCGTCGCAAAAATTCATGAACGATTTTCCACTTCTGCATTTACGCGAATTTGTAAAGCGTTTGCAAAATCGCGCAGAACAGTACTCTGATGTTGCTAGGATTAGTCTAAGAACGCGCCTGATTAATTAAGCGTCTCACCTTTCACGCACCATTTTTTTGTTTTGCTGCGTGACATATAGGCGTAAAATAACGCGAGACGCATCGTCTCTAGTGAAGACGGAAATTTCCCTCTAAATGTCCTTTTTCGACGATTTTCAGGACATCAATTTTTTATTTCGGTATTTTCAAGTATGCAACTTAGACCTAAACATATGTGAAAATCAGAAAAACGTTCGGCTCCTTTGTTATCTTTTTGGAACACTTTAGTATCGGTAAATCACATTTTTACATAGAGTTGTGTGGTAAATAATGTAAAATTTTGAGCAAAAATGTACTTTTTGAAAGTCTTTTTTCTCAAAAACGAATATGGTAAGCCATATTTTTTATTTCAGATTTGTTATCAGCACAAATGAATGTACTATATGTCAAATTTTAAAGAAATTCTTCTTCCCATTTAAATCATGATGCCAACACCTTAAAGTCATCCCTTACTTTTTCTGTGTCAATTCCCTTTTGTGGAATTTCTTGTTATTGAACAGAAGAATGAACTTTTGAACTCAAAGTAACTGCACAACCTATTTGTTTTGACTCACTTTTGGCTCCCTCCTTTTTGGGTGGATAGCCATGTAGCTCCCAATACCGTGACTTTAAATGTCCTGGCTTCTTACAGTGATTGCATGTGAACTAAGATTTGAGTCCCGCCCCATGCTTTGGATTAGCACCACTATTTTCTTTGCTCCCTTTTCATGGGAACCTGACTGTGATTTCCCCTCCTGTGTGCTACCATGAGACGCTTTGTTAGAACCCGACTTATTGTTGTACTTGTTGTACCTAGTAAATTCTTGGCTAGGCCTACTAGTATTACTCAGATTATGTGTCAAAGCATAGTCGTCGGCCTTCACGGCTGCTTCACTTAAACTGTCAATTTTGTTTTCATCCAGGTGTATTTTGATATCTGGATGTAGACACAGTTTGAACTCTTCAACTAACATCAACTCCCTAAAGTTGATCAACTTCTTTTGAGAGAAGCCAGCGATCAAACATCTGCTCCTTTACACGGGCAGATTCAACATGGGTATGGTCTTCCTTTTTCTGACAAGACCATAATTTTTGTCTATATGCCTCTGGCACCAATTCATATGCTTTGAGCACTGCCTGCTTAACTTCGTCATAACCACTACATCTGTCTATTGACATGGCCGAATATATTTCTCGGGCTTTACCAATGAACACTGACTGTAGCAGCAAGGTCCCATATTCCTTGGGCCATTTCAAGCTATTGGTAATTTTCTCAGAGTGTAAGAAGTATTTGTCTACTTCTTGTTCCTGAAATTTTGGAACCAGGCTAATATTTTTCGCCGCATCAAAACCAGAGGGCTTGGAAGAGTCTGACGAGCTAGCCTGTTGTTTCAATTTTTCTAACTCTAACTGAGCTTCAAGCTCTTGTTGTTTCATCTCCATTTCCTTTTCTTTCATTTGCAATTCTATTTCTTTTTGTTTCATTTCATTTTGCATTTCCATTTCTTTTTGTTGCATTTCTTTTGCATCTGCATTTGCAACTTTTCTTTTTCTAATTCAATTAGCAATCTTTCTTTTTCCATTTGCATTTCAATCTCTTTTAGTTTAACTGCATCACTTGCACCCTGTTCCAAAACCTCTCCTATCCTATCCAAATATGAACTATCCCAAACATCTTCCTGGACAAATTTTTCAATCAAACTATTGTTGCTTCAAGTCCTAAATGCTTGGCTAATTTCATTAACTCAGGCTTTCTCAGCTCATCAAACTTCTCCCAAGTTATTTGCCCCAATAAACTTTTCTGGATTAAACTCCATTTTGGCTGTACTCTACATAACACAGTATTAACTTATCAAACCAATCTACACAGTAGTACATGTAATACACACAAAATTTTGTATGCCGAAATGTGCACAATGTTTACAATATTATCACAATTTTAATGTGTAAAATTCTGAACAATAAGGCTCAAATTATCTCAATTCAATTCCCGGACGAGCCTCCAATTCTGTTATGATGTCTCATGGACGTCAAAGGTCAGAAATACCTTTCAAACACAAATAAATGAGCCTTGTGCACAAGTGATCTGAATTTTATAATATAACACAGATTTAATGATTTTAATCAGTTGGTTCAAGAATTGGTATGCCCAAAACAACATTACATAATAAAGTAAAATTACACACAATTTATAAGATTGATACTTAGAGTCCACTAATGTCCAAAATAAGCGTTGCAGTTCAACGATGATATGTCCTCACAGCGAAGACTTCAAAATGACAGCATGCAAAGCCACACTTATAAATCAGGTAATATTCCATGGGAATCTTCTCAGTCCTGAAGATAACTTTTGTTCAGCAGTTCAAGACGACAAGGTTAAATAAGTCCCTCGACGACACTAATATAATAATACCGATAATAATACCGACATTTATATAGCGCCTTTTCCACAGGATACAAAGCGCTGTTGCCTATTATTATTACGCTGCCTTCAGGAAATCGTCACAATCATTTCGCTTCACCTAGGCCGGCAGCCGGCCAAGCGCACATGCCTATCAGCACTTAGATTGTAATATCCCCCATGGCCATAACAGCTACCCGAATATCGCTTGGGTCGACGAAGCAAGTAAGGTAAAGTGCCTTGCCCAAGTGCACAACACATTGGCCACAGCGGGGCTCGAACCCACAACCTTTGGATCATGAGTCGGCAGTCATATCCACTGGACCACATGTGCCCATTATTCCACAGTATATCAGACCAAGATAATCACCACGATTTCTATCTGTCCACAGTTTGGAATCCTATTTTGATTCCCAGCACTTTTGGCTTCAAAGACGACAGTAGAATAATTACAGCACTATGCTCACGTGGAATTGAAAATATAATAAATCCTGGCACTATACAGGTCTGCAATTATTGCAGATCAAAACTAGCTATAGCTTCTACCTACTTGCTACTCTGGCTGCTGGCGCCGAGTCTTTTCTCAAATCTCTCCTTATATCAGGATTCCAAGTCTTAAAGAGACACTGGCACATTTGAAAAATAGTGCGCCTTAAAGATTTTTCAAAATCGATATTTTTTGCATGGTTGTAAAGCTTTTATATACAAAAGCCCTCACCCGAAATGATTAAGACCAAATCAGCTTCCTTATGGGTAAACAGAACGATTTTAGAATTTAACGTCGCCGGCGGCATTAACCCTCGTCTTAGTACCAAGCCTTTTTTTGTAACACGGTTTACCAAGGAGGGGTGGTTACCACTCCCCCTCGAGAATTTGTTATAAAGCACCCGATGCTTATGATATTCAATCAATCAAATTTATTTTTGTTCATCACATCATCACATCAAACAATGAAATACAAGATATGAAATTGCAGTACAAATAAAAATGGATTTCACAATAGAAATCAGATTATCATTTATAGGATATAATTAAATTAGAAAATAGTGATGAACGAGGTCACTGCTAAACGCTAAGCGTGAAAATGCAGTAACCTCACCTAACTTAAGTGTTACTACGACAAAGACAGACAAAAAAAGAGATTACAAATCAAGACAAAAAATGACAGGACAGACAATACGATACAAATTACATTGGACAAAGACAAAGACAGCCGACAGTCAAATTCCAAGGATAAGAAGGTACAACAGAGTACAAAGACAGAAAATTAGGAAGTGATGACAGCACTATACGAATTGATGAGACTCTTTTTTCATATTAATTTTGAAGGAAGATAAAGTTGGGGTGTTTTTAATATAAGAAGGCAGATTAGCCCATAGTAGAGGGCCTTGGAACATCGGGGTATTATTAGCAAGTACGGTTACCGTATTAAATGGTTTTACACGGGGTATTTGGGCTTGCCTTGTCTCATAATGGTGAGTATGAGTATAAAAGTTAAAAAAATCCTGATCAATAAGGTCGTCCGGTAGAAGGTTATAGTTGTATTGATACATGAACGTGGCAAGCTGAAGTTTATAAATATCATTAACCTTCAACGTTTTGAGCAGAGAAAATAAAGGGTCTGTGTGGGCCAGCCACAGGGAGTTAGTACATGTTCTAATAACTTTTCTGGAGAATAAAAAGTGAGTCCAGACCAGCATTATTGATACCAATGGATAGCTATGGTCCTCCTCTTTCCATTGATACCAAAATAAGTACCAACATACCTAGTATGGCGTCACAATGACGTCACCAAGTCCGCGAGTCGGCAAAATTAGTTAAAATTGGCATTTTCCACCGAAAATAGGCGAAAATCCAATTTTGCGCTAAAAAATCGCAGAAATATCGGATTTTCATGCGGTTTTCAGGTCTAAATGATGGCATTTGGCTAGTTTTACATAAACATAGAGTTTTAGAGCCATACTGTGCATAATATTTTCAAAAATGCACCATAAAATATCCTTGGGTGGCAACCACCCCTACCCTTCGACTTTGACGGCATATAGTGCTTGGGCCACGAGGTGAAATTTGACATATGGGTACCATATAGAGGGGCAAAACGAGAGTACTACCACTTGTTAAGACACTTCAACTTAAATAATTTGTGTATGATAGACTTTCCAAAGTAGTAGCTTAAGCCTGCTAATTTGTATAAACAAAATGGCCACCATTCAAGTTGCTCCATAACTTGTTTCAGCCATACCCTGTCTTGTAGAAGGATTATTGGTAAACAAAATTTTAACATGAGATGTTTGATAATGGACAACCACCAGAAGTCACTTACATACATTCTTAATTAAACCTAATTCGCATAAATCCAAATGGCCGCCATTTTCGTAAATTCAAGGTATCATATGGATGAACTTTACACTACTCTAAAGTTTATAATTACACTTGCTCAAATATAACTATAAACATGTACGTATGCATGACTTCCAAGGTGACAATTTAAGCAAATAAATTTGAATAAACAAAATGGCCGCCGTTGAAATTGCGCCATAACTAGTTTCGGCTATATCCCGACTCATTGAAGAGATATTTTAGGTTCAAAACTGCTAAAATGAGGTCTTTGACTAAAAACAATCAAAATGAATTCATGGCCATCTATTTTAATAACCTTATTTGCATATATTTTAAATAACCGCCATTGTTACCCAACATTTCAGCACTTAAGTTGCTTTTTAAATGGTGGCTAGTTTTCAATCATGGGCAGTTTAAGTGTTAATCTATTGCACTTGCAATTCATATGTCTAATCCCTAACGACCTTTAAAACCACCCGGACAAAAAAAAAAAAAGCATAGAGTGGACCCTTTCCTTGGGTTTATGGGAAATTGCTCCTTGATCTGACAACAAAGAATACTACTACCTCACTTTAAATAGTTTTAAACCACTTATTTTTCATACAGAATATCTGATGACCCATTCTTGCACTACAATTATAGTGTGTTTCAAATGAATTACCATTTTGCCAGTCATTAGCAATATCGCTATCAATCTGTTATCTAGTAACAATACATAACATACCGCATTATACATAACTATTGACCAACTCACAAAGTTCTCATTTAGTATTTGCCACTCTAGTCCTCTTGAAGACTACGCCACCATATAGCTGTTTGGTAGCTTGCAAACAGGATGTTCTTTGTTCAGCTAGGAGCAAAGAAGAGCTGATGAAGTAGGCTCAAGAATGGACTACCACAAGGGAGTGTGCTCGCACATCTGCTGTTCAACATCTATACCAACGACCAACCTAGGAGTGCAGGAACTTGTCGTTTTATCTATGCAGAAGATCTTGGAATTAGCGCACAAGATGCAGACTTCACACTTGTTGAAGAGAGACTCTCCAAAGCTTTGGATGAACTCCTAATTACTACGAGGAAACCACCTACGTGCAAATACGTCCAAGACACAGGTGTGTGCTTACCATCTACGCAACCGTGGAGCCAAACGTCAGCTTAAAGTAACCTGGTCTGGAACACCCCTGGAGCACTGCGATAACCCTGTCTACCTAGGAGTTGGGACCGCACTCTTTCTTATAAGACCCACATCAAGAAGATGAAGAGTAAAGTATGCTCACGCAATAACATCAACGTATAACGTATCCTAGCAGGAATTGCTCCAACAGTAGTGTAGCGAGCATGCAAGAGCGTAACTGCCAAGTATCTTATGTGAAGCACACTATGTCCGGACAGAGACCTGCTGCCAACCGCCTTAAATCCAGACAGTTTCGTCTACCTAGGAGTTGGGACCGCACTCTTCTTATAAGACCACATCAAGAAGATGAAGAGTAAAGTATGCTCACGCAATAACATCAACTGTATAACGTATCCTAAGCAGGAATTGCTCCAACAGTAGTGTAGCGGAGCCTGCAAGAGCGTAACTGCCAAGTATCTATTGTGAAGCACACTATGTCCGGACAGGAGACCTGATGACAACCGCTTAAATCCAGACATTCTTGATCAAAGTCCAACCTCTTGAATCAGTCAGTTCTCTAAGGAGTTTAAGGAGTAAAATTTAATGGTATGAAACCTGGTGAGACTCTTCCACCTGGAGCTGTCTCCCCCATGGGCTGAATGGCGATGCCGCAATAGATTGAGAACCCGAATTGGCCGATCTAAGGTTCCTTGTAGAAGTGAGTCTACCTGGTAGCAGATCGGGACAACTACTTGTTGTGGGAACAGCAACACAGACAATGGAAATCTCTTGGTTGCCCATGTTGGAGCAAAAATGCCCTGTATGGGAAAGATCAACCCATGGCCATAAACTTGACTCAGCATTAAAGCCTCCTGCCGGCTCTTATCATAAGATGTATTCTCCCAACACCAACGGAGAACGTATACATTTTAGCACGAATTGCCCCATCAGACACCTGTCATAGTGTAGCGAGCAGGCAAGAGCGTAGCTGTCAAGATATCTAATGTGAAGCACAATATGTCCGGACAGAGGGACAATGACAACCACCTTAATTCCCGAGAGAGTTTCTTAAGCAAAAGTCCACCTCTTGATTCAGGTGATAAGGTGCTTAAGGGAGTTGTATTGTGAAATGAAAGACTTGCTATCCATCCCAAGTAACATCTATTGGTATTGAACGTGATGAGCACTCTTCCACCTGAGCTGATCCTCATGGACTGAATGGCGATTGTTTCAACAGATTGAGAAACATAATCAGCGCTCTAAGGCTTCTTTGCCAGAAGTGGGCTACCTGGAAGCATTCAGGACACTACCGGTGGTTGGGAACAGAACCAAAGACAATGGAACATCCCTCTGCATGAAGGTCAGACAGTTTCTCATTGGAGGAAGCTTGCCAAGTTTGTTCACAGAGTCTTTTGATTGGGGCGATGATCCGAGTTCACACACGACAGGGGAACTTTTGACGTTGTAAACGTGGGATTCGACGAATAGCTTTAGCTCCAGAACTTGGCCGTGGGCAGCAAATCGCTGACATATCCACAATCAATTTACTGTATTGGAGGGGCACGCGAGTGTGGTCATCAACTTATCAGAACCTCATCTATAAATATTTGCATGATAGAAATTCCAAAGTAGTAGCTTAAGCCTGCTAATTTTGCAAACAAAATGGCCGCCACTAAATGCTTCCGTAATTAAGTTTTAGCCATATGTTTGTCTTTTAAGAAGGAAGTCTTTTTAGTGGAATAAATGCAAAGAGGTGTTGATGGACAACCACCAGAACTCAATCCATACATTTTAAATTAAAACCTATGCGCATAAATCCAAAATGGCTGCCATTTTCATAAATTTTGAGCATAATTTGACTTTACCAGTCAATGTTCAAGGTATCACATGGATGAACGAGCACTTTACAATTACACTCCTGTACTAATATAACTATAAACATTTCTTATACAGATTCGAAGGTGACAACTAGCCAATTCTAATTTGCATAAGAAAATGGGCCGCCTTGAAAACTTGTGTCCATAATTATTCCGGCCATATCCGGTCTTGTAGAAGAAATTCTTTTAAGTGAAAATAATATGATAACACAATGTGTTTGATAATGGACCACCACCAGAACTCAATCCAGCATTTTTTAAAACCTAATTTGCAGAATCCAAATGCCGCCAGTTTTCGTAAATTTTTAGCATAAGTTTGACTTTAACAGTCATTGGTCAGGTATCACATGGATGAAACTTACCACTTAAGTTTCCAATTACAATGTTGCACTATTATTATCATCATGTGTGTATGCAAGATTTGCATATCCCAATGGTCGCCATGTTGCCAAATTAGCATATCTGTACTTGCGTTGCTTTTTTAATTGTATCCACTCATGGGCGTTTTAAATTTTAAGTATTACACTCGGAATACATGTGTCTATATACTATTTTTAAACACCTAATTTGCCTATAGAATATTTGAGGATCAATTCTTGTACTCCAATGTGTTTCGTAGTTATTTCAATCCTTGAGATGTCTGCATCTTTTGGCCATAACTCAGTTTATTTACCACACATATGCTTAACTAGTCCCAAACAAGTAGTTGCCAATCTAGTCCTCTGTATATTGCCTCCTTTAATAGTCGGTCTCTTCCTCGTCCCCATAATCCTCATTAGAACTGTCCAATGTAATGGCCTCGCATTTCATGTTTCCACTGTTCCCGATACCTTGCAAAAAACAATCTGTATAGGACATCCATTAGCCATACATACACAGTCTGGCAACTTGCACACACTTGGGCGATTATTGCAGGGTAAGAAATCTAAAACAACGTCTGCAGCAGGATTTGCCATTCATACACTTGATGATCAAATTACCATCTGGGCGTACAATCCATCCATGACCTTTGGGGCTTGAAGTGTCTGGAGAGGCTTTCGATGGCACCGAAGCTTGCCCCCTCTGCATAGGGTTTTTAAGGGGGGCAAAGTTTTTTTTCTCCCATGGAGGAAGCTTGGCCAGATTCAATTTTGCCTTGCTTTGCTCTAAACAATTAGTAAGTTGTTCTCATCTTTGATGGTGGATCAGGCTGCATACTACGCATGAACTCGGAAAGTTTGCAAATAAGTTCATCAGCCAGTAACCCAGCACTGAGATAGAGAGAGATGTCCACGTGTAAGATTTGTGGCATTGCCTCGAGGAAGTACCAGCTCTAAAAAGCCTCGCAAGAGGAACAACACACCACCCGTTTCTGCACCCATACCTGCTGCACCCAAGTTTTGAATCAGTTTAACTGATCCTCAGCCTGGCCGTCAACAAATACCTAGCTGCAATATGTTTATGAAGTGTGGCACTCAAAACAAGACAAGGCACAGCAAAAGCATGCATTCATAGTACAGTAATTGATGTGACTAACGTCACGCATTTTGCTGCCAAAGTCCATTTTCTGGACTAAAAGCTCTTCAAATCCACTTTTACAAAGTCCCAAAAGTTCACATGTTCGTTACTAGATCACCCTCAAAGACTGAAACGCCTTGGTCCGCTTCCTCCATTGAGAAACTGTCTTACCCTTCATGCAGAGAGATGTCCCATTGGTCTGTGGTTCGGTTCCACAATCCCCATAGGTAGGGTTCCTGGAATTGCTTCCAGGTACCCCTGTCTGCAAAGAAACCTTAGATCGTCTGATTCTATCTCTATCTGTTGAAACCTCGCCATTCAATCCATGAGGAGTCATCTCCAGGGGAAGATAATGCTCCTCACGTTCAATACCAATAGAGTTTACTTGGTTGATAAGCAAGTCTTTCTTCCACAATGCACTCTCTTAGCCTCCTTAGCGACTGTATCAAGAGTTGGACTTTGCTTAAGAAACTCTCTCTGGGAGTAAGGTGGTTGGCAGTTGGTCTCTGTCCGGACATAGGTGCTTCACATTAGATACTTTGACGCTACGCTCTGCATTCTCCGCTACACACCTAGACAGATGTCTGATGGGTCAATTCCTGCTAAAATGTTAACGTTTCTTCCGTTGGTGTTGGACGAAGACATCTTATTGATTAACCCGGCAGGAGGCATTTAATGCTGATCAAGTTTATTGGCATGGTTTTGAGCTTTCCCATACAGGGCATTTTGCTCCAACAATTGGCATACCAAGAGATGTTTTATTGCCTGTGATGCTGTTCCACAACAACAGGTAAGTGTCTCAGATCTGCTTCCAGGTCGACTCCTTCTGCAAGGAAACCTTGTTCGGCCAAATTCTGGTTCTCAATCTGTTGGGTCATCGCCATTCAGCCCATGGGGAGACAGCTCCAAGGTGGAAGATTTCTCACCAGTTTCAATACCAGTAGATGTTACTCCTTAAACTCCTTAGAGCTGCTTCAATAGGTTTGGACTTTGCTCAAGACACTCTGTTGGACTTTGTTTAAGGCGGTTGGCAGCAGGTCTCTGTCCGGACATAGTGTGCTTCCAAACTTAGATACTTGTCAGCTACGCTCTTGCATGCTCGCTACACTACCACTTACTGTTTGGAGCAATTCTGCTAGGATACGTTAACGGTGATGTTAGGCGTGAGCAATACTTTACTCTTTGTCTCATTGATTTGTGGCTTATAAGATCAGAGTGCGGTCCCAACTCCTGGGTAGGCAGGGTTATCGCAGTGCTCCAGGGGTGTTCCAGACCAGGTTACGTTTAGCTGACGTTTGGCTCCACGTTGCGTAGATGGTAAGCACACACATGTTTCTTGGATGGAATTGCACGTAGGTGGGTTTCCTCCTCTTAGGAATTAGGAGTTCATCCAAGCTTTGAGAGTCTCTCCTTCACAAGTGTGAAGTCTGCATCGTGTGCGCTAATTCCAAGATCGGCTGCATAGATAAACGACAAGTTCTGCACTCCTAGGTTGGTCGTTGGTATATAGATGTTGAACAGGATAGTGCGACACACTCCCTCCCTTGTGGTAGTCCATTCTTAAACCTACTTCATCAGCTCTTCTTTGCTCCTAGCTGAACAAAGAACATCCTGTTTGCAATCTACCAAACAGCTATATGTGCCGTAGTCTCAAGAGGGACTAGAGTGGTGGCAATACTAAATGAGAACTTTGTGAAGTTGGTCCAATAGTTATGTATAATCGGTATGTTATGTATTGTTTTCCAGATAACAGATTGATAGCGATATTGCTAATGATTGGCAAAAATGGTAAATCATGGGATGAATGTGCAGAAAATATTGAAATAACTACTAAAATACACTATCATGTAGTGCAAGCATGGATCATCAGATATTCTGTATGAAAAATAAGTGGATTTAAAACTATATAAGTGAGTAGTAGTATTCTTTGTTGTCGATCAGGAGTCATTTCCCATAACGCAAGGAAAGGGCCACTCAGGCTTTTTTTTTTGTCCGGGTGGTTTTAAGGGTCGTTAGGGATTAGACATAGGAATTGCAAGTGCAATAGATTAACACTTAGACTGCCCATGATTGAAAACTAGCCACCATTTAGAAAGCCACTTAAGTTGCTGAATGAGAAAGGTGGGGTGGTGGTAACAATGGCGGTTATTTAAAATATATGCAAATAAAGGTGATTAAATAGTGCGCCATGAATTCATTTGATGTTTTAGTCGAACACCTTATTTTAGCAGTTTTGAACCTAAAAACTCTTCAACGAGTTCGGGATAAGCCGAATAGTTAGGGCGCAATGTCCACGGCGGCCATTTTGTTCATTCAAATTTACTTGCTTAAATTGTCACCTTGGACAGTCATGCATACGTACATGTTGATAGTTTATATTTGGAAGTGTAATTATAAACTTTAGAATAGTGTAAAGTTCATCCAGAGAGACCTTGAATTTACGAAAATGGCGGACCATTTTGGATTTTTTATGCGGGAATATAGGTTAAGTAAGAATGTATGATTTGACTTCTGGTGGTTTTGTCCATTTCAAACACTCATTGTTAAAATTTTTGTTACCAAACTAATCCTTCTACAGACAGGGTATGGCTGAAACAAGTTATAGAGCCAATTGAATGGTGGCCATTTTGTTTATGCAAATTAGCAGGCTTAAGCTACTACTTTGGAAAGTATCATGCAGAAATTATTTAGTGAAGTGTATGTAAAAAGTGGTGTATCTCGTTTTGCCCCATGTATATGGTACCCATATGTCAAATATCACCTCGTGGCCCAGCACTACTGTCTTGATCGGTCTATACAGCCTTGTGGTTTTAATATCAGTGAGTTACGAGTCAAAAATATTCAGGGTAATATACCACATTTCTTTAAAGTTGTTGGAAACTAAATGGTGGGCCTAAGATTACCTGGATATCTTTCTCCTCATATCAATGTGCCTATCTTGTTTTGGGGTAGGTATTTTTATGTGTAACATATATCTCTGTCCTTCAATGGCCTAGACTATCATTTGAGAGGAAATTGAAGAATTATATTTTGTGAAAATGTGCCAGTGCCGCTTAAAATAGAGATACCACAGCATCATGCATAAACATAGATTGCACAGCTGACAATTGGATTTTCACCCAAAGTACATCATCTGCATTGCTAACTTCACATTTATAACATCATAGGGGAATCCCAAGTCATGCAATATGTTTTGATATGAATGCATAAACAAGTTGACTCAGTTTCTAAGTTTACATCTTGGGGAATTCCCATTTCCCTTATTGTGCAATCTATCTAGTTGTAAATAACAGGTGTGAGCTCAATATAGCACTTGGGAATCCCCTGCTCTTTTTTTATCATAAACAAAGTACTTTTCCCGTGAGAATTTTTTTCTCAAATAAAATTGATAAAATACTATTTTTAGTCACATAATTTGAGAGTAATATAACACTAACATACTATGTATTCAGGAATACAAGTAAAACATGTTTATTACGCCTACTGTGACATACGGCATGCTGGGGTTTCATCATTTTGAAATTTGAAATATCCACCATTATTGCTACTCTATTTCCCATTCAGTGTAAATTGTTTTAGCAGTTAGTTGGTTTACTCTTATATAAAAAACAACATTAATCGGTTTCGATGTGTGCATAATCAAATATATATATTTATAGTAGATTCAACCCATCGTGTCACCAGAGGAAAAGTTTTGGACAGCGTCTATTAGTTGGGAGAGGAGGCAGAAAAAGAAAATATGTTGTCCGATTCACCTGTTTCATGAAAGAACTGAGATAATCTGGCCTTTTATGTTGACATCATTTTTACATAGAAAGTGCAAAAGACTATCCAAAACACGAGCGCTCAAAAGTCAGTAACTTCAACTTCACCTGTTACAGTGAATACCACTGAGCCAAATACGATTAGTCAAAATGTTTTGAGATTTAGTGTAGTTATAAATGCGCTTACGTTGACTTGAATGTTTCATTAAGCATAGAATTGATTTTTCTCTGCTATCGTACTACACGTATCGATAGATTTAGCGTGGAATTATATTTCCACCCCTGCACAAAAATTGTGTCCCTCATTCATGCCCCCTACCTTCGGAAAAGTACTAGAGTGACACATGGGTTGGATCTACTATAGTAGATTTATTTCACACTCCATTGGCATTGTAATTGATGTACAATAGGATGCATTCAGAGGCTTTGGTCATAGTCAAGAGGAATTGTGGGAGCAGGGTGGAAATGGAGTGCAGACTTTTTATCGATTGATTTTTTTTCATGAGGACCTAAGCCATTAATTTCTGGATAGTGTGCAAAATTTCGTGCAGTGGCGTTTTTTAGAAATCCAATATGCCCGCTACCACTTTCAAATTCATTCAAATGGTCATAATTTTATGCTCTATATCCAAGTTTGAAAGCACGAGTTATCTACTGGACGGGTTTTTGATGTGATTTGATTACAACATTACCATCAAATCCCTATGGCCACCCCGAATCCAATATGCCCCGAACTCCTTCAATTACCATACTCGTCAAGCGTTTGTGATAGGGCATAATTCCCAGTATAACCCAGTAGAACTATCCTGACATTTCCAAGTGTGTTATAAAGATGCTTAACCAATCAAGATGGCACCCAATATGACTGCATTTTACGATCTTTGAAACCTCTACATTGTCATATATTCAAACAAAATTTTGCCGTCATTTTTGATTTTAGCATGTTGTCAAAACAACAATACAGAAGCGATTTTGTAATGTTCAAAGCCAATACATCCTCGGATCTCGCACTTTAATTTATACTGGTTAATAATAATCATAATCGATGCTATTAAAAATTAAATAACAATACAATATAACGTAATTTAATAGGTTTTAAGAAAGTAAAACGGCAACCAAAAAAAAATTTTGGCCCCATCTTAAAGGCAAATGGCATTTTTTAAGAGCGCCCGCCAATTTTCATGTATATTTTTGCACGTTACGTTGGTAATTGTCTAGGAAAACTATACCTGCGAACGAGAATGCTAAAAAAAAATATAATGCGTATTTATCACAAAATAAGCGATTTTGTAAATTAGAATTGGGATAACCAGATTGGACTTAACGGCAATCTAGCTGGAAATGCTACTTTTATGTCCTTCCATGATAAATAGTGCCACCTCAAGTAAATAACCTCTAACTTGATTGTCCCGAACTATTAAAAACAACTAATGGGATGAGCGTAGACACGTACACTTGCGCTATTTTCTTCCCGTTCACATTGGATGGCCGTTTTCCAACAGCCGTTGAATTAGTATCGTGGATCCCCGATAAAGAATTATTCTGTACAAATTCCTACCTTCGTTTTGTGACAACATATACATTTTCGAGCTTAACCATCACACAGTATAGTTTAAACTAGCCAGTTACCAATGGCACCGTCCTAAACACCACCCTCCAAATTTTGTTTTTTTTGGAAAATTGGGGGCAGCCCTTCAAAAAATGTGCTCATAGTGTTAACACTTTTTGCATGTTAACGAAACAAAAAATTGCCAGATAGGAGGCCAAATGGTCAAACAACTAGATTCCATACCTTAATAAATAATAATTAGTTGCCGTAACTACCTATAATACAGATATAATATATATTTAAATATTTAAAGCACTATAACTGCCTTCTTGATTTGAAAATGGCCTAAATAAGGGTTTCCTCCTGTGATCACATACATAAAGGTAGAGGCATAGCCAACTAGAAAATGCAAAATGTGGAGAACACCTTGGACGTGTCCAAATGTGTTCGAAATGCATTCTAGAGGTGTTAAAATAACACTTGCAGAGTGTGTTCAATTGTACCAGATTTTGATCACATGGTTTTAGAAGGTGTTCCGGATGTAACTGCATATCGCACACAACACCCTTTTCAAAAATTATTGTGCTTCGTTCTAATACACTAAATTTTAAATCGATACCAAATGTCTGTACCCCATTTCCACTTTCATCAGGCTGTGTGCGCAACTTCCGCCTGACTATCCAGTAGAATGGCACATCCCGTTCTATAAATTATATTCCTAGCTTTTATAACTGGGATTTATAGCCTCGCTAAGAATTTCTATTACCGATCTCTTCTATTACACCACAATTTCCCGTCATAGCTTTAACCGAAACATTATTCAACGATAATAACACCCCTTTCGCTACTAAAATGGTGGTTATACACTGTTGCAATCGTCTATCCATATCTACATATGCCCAGGAAATTGTATTGAGGGTGGGCTGGACGAAAGATGTTCGAACCATGAGAGCGAATCGAGCGTATCGACTAACGGGTGGGGTCCAGGGGCCCCCTTTATGTGCCCCTGTGGGTCCAGGGGCAACGCCCCGTCGGGGGTCCAGGCGGCAGAGCCCCCTGAAGCCCGAGGTTTTAGGGTTTCAGACCTGAAAACGCCTTCCTTGCGTACTTCTTCCGACAGAAAACTTTTGATTTCCGCATTTGCATGAAAAAAAAATAATTGTACCATGTTCCTCTTCATTTTCTTATTTTCTTCTTCTTCTTTTTTCTTTCTTCTTCTCTTTTCCTCTTTTTTCTTTCTCCTTAATCTTTCTTTGCTCGTCCTTCCTCTTTGTTCTTGAGAACTTTGAGGGGGCTTTAGCCCCAAAGCCCCACCCCCCCGGTACGCCAGTGGTCTACAAAAGAAAGGCGACCAATGACCTAAATTTCAAACTTAGAAATTACCTCAATATGTCGAGAAATGACGACTATGAATCTCTCTTTATTGAAATTGATACACACCCTAAACATAACATTTATTGGTGTAATATATATATATATATCCATGATATATATATATATATATCTATGGAATGTAGAATTTGTGAACAAGTATTACAAATGTTGACCTTTCTTGAATAAACCAAATGACCTTTAGCCTATTTTTCCCAAATTCTTGGAAGTCAGCACCACACGCATGTGTCAAATTGGACTTTTTTTACTCACTCCGTGGTTACCAAGGAATAATTTTGAGCTATATTACATTAGATTTGGAGCAGTATAAACATTTGACCCCCATAGTACTTCACCCCCTCGTAACACCCCCCGTGCAGCTGATTGAAAAACGTGTACACCCTAGGAATGTTACTTATGGTCCATAGAAGCTACAAGCTAACCCATATAGGGCACGTTTTTATAGCATTAGATGTCATTTGCAAATGGAATATTAGAGTTTGCCCCCTCCCTAAAAGCATTATTTTGTAATGGCCCATAGAGTACTATGTAAAACTAATATTGTTCGGGGGCGGGGGGGGGGGGCCAAAATGGGGCATATTTTCGCTCATAAACAACATCCAAACCAAACATACTTTAGCCCTACTCTTTCACAGGGTCAATGAGAAAAAGCAGTAGCTTTCTACCTGATAACCAAAATTTTTGACCACTTCGGGTAAAAGTCTGTGGTCATTAGCGTCGGACCATCGACCTTTAATTTTTGGGTAAAACATAATGCATTAAACGGTAAAATGATAAATTGAATTTGGATTGACACTATAAAGCTGTGTTTATGGATTGTTTTCCTGTAAGATTTACAGTTTTTTCCCTGTAAACCGCTATGAAAATCCACAACATATATCAACATTATGTTGATATAATTTCCAAGTTCAAATGGGCGCCAGCTTTTTATATAAATTTTAAGCCTCTATAAGCCCTGGAAAATGGACAAAAGGATTTTGGCTTGATTTTTAAATTACGGCCAATTGTCTTTTTCCGATCCTTTTTATTGTGATGCTCCACTGTACTTTTTAAACAGCGTCACGTTATTTTGCGTCAATACAAGATGCATGTTAGTAGTGTAATTTTAAGCAAAAATTTGCATTTTAGCTTGTTCTTACTAGTGAGATTGTAGAGATGTCTTGTACTGTCTAAGTCGACATCCGGGCGGCGGAGCAAGGCAAAAAAGAGCCTACGTTTGTCAGTTTTTTGAATCGCGCATTGAGTTTTATTTTATAATTATTTTTTGTTTAAAAATTGTTTTTAGACCTAATATTAAGGGTTTTTATTTTGTAATGATACACACTATCGTTTCATGAGAATAATTTCAGAATACCCTATTTCATTTGAGAAATGTGAACAACAAACTGCATGTTATTAAAATAAGGTAAACTGTGCAAAAAAGTAACAATTAAGTTATTTTCCCAAGACCGATCTGCAACCATGTGACCAAGCCGTTTCCTTTAGTCATGAGAGGAGGCTCTTACCAAGGAAAATATCGATGAATTATTGGGGGGACTGAAAAAAGCCACCACAAAAATAATTTGTTACCCTATCCATGTGTACGCTGTCCATGTTCCATTACATCATACTGTCCTTATTCATTTACTCTACTCACCTCACTAACATATTTAGAGCTTAGAACATTTTTCAGTGTTTCACATCAGTTATGGGCCATTGATTTATCAGCATAGACCGACTATACACAAACTCTCTCTGATCTGTATTCCATAGAATCACTGTTATTTAACAAAAATACTTAACCAAAAGGCTACAGCTAAAGGGAACTCTAGAAAGTTGAAGAAAGTAAATCAAAATAAATGTGGCCATCTGCAATGACGTAAACACTAGCCACACTCCATTGGGATTTTAAAAAAGATTATCTTTGTCATTCCATTCCTTGGAACCGATTTCATCACACACAGGTCATGATTCCAAAGCCTTTTCATTTAAACTAATACGCAAATGTGTGAATTCCCGGTAAATCTTTCAAATTGACATTTCAAAATAGCTGCTTCATTAATTCAAAATGTATTCAGAATTGGTCGGGTGTAATAGGTTGCACTGGGACGTATACTTACTTACAGGACAATATACCTGTTCAGAATATAAATGACCGAAGGTTGGACAAAAGTGATATCTTTGGACAACTGGCAAATAATACCTGAAAGAACAGTACAACATCTTTACTTTTGAGATCATCATCCCTGCCCATCCCAGCACCAAAGTTCGCTCTTCAGAAATGTCAGAAAATGTACTTTACCTCATTTTACACCTGTTGCTGGAAATTAATTGATTGTTGAAGCTGTATTAAGTAAAATGATTCAAATATCAGCTATGTTTAGTTATTTCAACACAGTTATAAACACGCACGAAACATTTTGTAACACAAGAAAAGTCACAAACAGCACATAATGTACGTAGTACCTTATTTTCCTTTCATTTTTTTAATAGTTCAAAAACTTCTTGTTGAAAACCCTTTCACGTTTTTTTGGTATGATATTTTTCATTTTAATTTGCACTATATTATAAAAAATTTGAAAGGAAAGTATTGCATATAAGATTCAATGTTCTTTTTTTCCCTTATATAGGTAGCATAATCGTGGTAACGGTATTGTGTTCATTCGAGGGTCCCAGGTTCAAATTCTCATTAGATAGGATTACATTAATAAAGTTATTACTATGATTAATTTACAGCCAAATTAAGATTAATAATGAAGATGTAAAACATAGTACCCGAGCCACTCAAAATCTTTTGCGTTTTTTTTTTTTTTCCTCTTTTCTTTGCTATATTAATTTCCCTACATACCTATAATATTATTTTGAGTTTCATCAACTTAGTTGATTAATTTACACAACTTTGAATTTCTCTGTGTAATTACTAAATAAAAGCGCAATACAGTATTGGGATTTTGAGTACACAACTGCAAAACATAGGGTGTTAACATTAACACCAAGTGTTTTGAAAAATCTTGACATGTAGAGGGTCCAAATCAAAACCTTTGGTGTTATCTTTAAACACATTTTTTTTTTTGAGGTGTTAAACAAACACAATAGAGTGTTAAAATAACAACAACGTTGAATTTTGACATCCTTTGGGGTGATCACTCCTTAGAAACACCGGCGTGTGTTCATTTTAACACCCTAGTTTTTGCAGTGCATGATAGAAAAAATATAATTCACATTATCAACCATCTCAATTAAAATACGTGATTAATTTTACATTAAATAAAGATTACTCATTGACATTACTAAATATAAGGAATGCAAACCCGATTACACTTCCTTTTATGGAGTAGATAGAAGAAAAAATTATTTTCCTTCATTCCAATAAACGCAATATGTTTAATATGAGAAAATTATGATTCTGCATTTTCAATAAATACCACTGCACTTGATAATCACAAAATTTGAATTGAATTGAATTAAACGCGACGTCTTTGAAATAAAACTTAAGCATTGAGCACCGCAGTAAAAATGCCGGCAAATGCCATCGTAACTCAAAAACCCAATGGTTTGGTTTTTACTCATAGAAAGTTTTAACTATACTGTACGAGTGATAGCTCCAAAGGTGAAACATCTACGCAATGGTCGTTTGATGACAAAATAAAATAATATCCATGGAATGTCAATTCCATTTCAAATTGTACCAATAGCCATTCCGAAGTCGTTGTTTACGATTGTTAGAAACATCATTGGACACTAATACCATAAATTATACTCTTCCTATAGTTTTAATTATGAGATTACAAAAGATTTTCGTCCGAAGCCACGTAAAATTAATACAATTACATGACTTGATAGTAAGATAAAGCTTTCTGCTGAAAAAATAGTGACTTTGATTCTTTACTCTGCCACAAAGTATCAAAAAAGGTACACCCTTCAGCAATAAAACAGAGAATCACAATTCTTCACTAACGTTTATGGAAGTTATTATGTCCAATAATTCCCAGGGTGATCAAACGTAAGACATACACTTTGGATGTCATTAGTGAACTTACACCTGTAGGCCGATGCTTCAATTGAAATACAGCAAAATGCTGTAAATTTTAGTCAAATTACCAGGCGTATAAAACGACTACAAATGGAGCTTTTATTCGATGTTTTCGAGTATCAAATGATCGTACATTAGGTATGATTTTCAATTTATACTATTAAGTACTATGGTTTACAGGAAAAAATACTATACATTTCAAGAAAATTCTGGCAGCAGTTTGCTAACAAAAAACCCCGTAAAATACAGCTTTTTACCGGTTTTAAAATTCAAATAAGTATATTTATTCTAGCTTGATGTACTATATTTTAATTAAGTATTAAATTGATTTTAAAATCAATTCTCAGTTCAAAATTAAAAAAATTAGAACCTCGTCAGTCCTCTTTCTAGCTTCATTGGCATATTTTGCCTGTTACAGAGATGATGACGGCTAGAAAAATCATTAACCCAAATGCATAGTCATTTATAGCTCCCTCACAGGCAAAAAGTATGTTTAACATGGTCAATACCACATTGAGGCGATCGAGCGACTCTTTTTGAGTACGGGCCAAACAGGCCACCCCCCCCCCCCCCATATTTTTTACCCCCCCCCCCACCCCCCCCCCCCCCCCCCCCCTATGGCGCATTCATCTCCGTTACATGAAACAGAGGAGTTTTTTTATGTTTTGCCAAAAGACAATATAAATTTGACAAAAAAACAAAGGAAAGGATTCTTGAATTGACAGCGTATTCAACATGAAGAACGGTCAATGTCCACTATGTACACATTAAAAATCATTTTCATTAAAATGTGTTTCAAATTTTGGATATGCAAATTCATAATTCTATAAAACTCAACGCCGATATCTCGAAATGGACTTTGGTTCGAGTGGCCGTTGGAGATAGTGACGATATGGAACTCTGCTTAAGTTATTATAACGAATATAAAAAGCAAAATCAAACATACTTGGCGCAATATCAATGACATATGGGGATAAAAAGACGAACGGGAAAAACACAATACTACTTTCTTGACGGTAATACAAAAAATCACTGACATCAAATGACCCCATCGCTACCAAATTTTAACTAATTCTTTGCTGAAATAGGTAAAAAACTCGCCTTAAATGAAAAACTTAAAGCCTGCCGTCTGCACTTCCATGATTTCTAGATTAATCCTCACTCCTGTTTCATAGAAGGAAAATATTGCACATAAATCCACTAGCAAGTTAAAAATTGCCAAGGGTCCTGGTTTGATGATGTCAATTCAAACGTAGTCAAAAGAATTGGTTTTCACTTCAATTGCTAGGAACTATTGATCATATCATTATTTCAGATTCCACGGTACTCTTTCCCTGGCTCTCAAGATTGCAAAGTATTCCTATTTAAAAAAGCTGATGATCACCATTCATGTTCAAATTTTACCGTCCATCTCCCGTCTACAATGCTTCTCAAAATTCTTGAGGCATAGTTTTATAACATGCTTGCCAATTTCATCGTCACAGTTTACGATTTCCGCAGAGAATAAGCACTCAACAGACCTCGCTCGTTACGGACATATCACAAAATTCAATTCCACAATTATCACCAAAAACACTCCGCAATATTGGGCACTTCTTCGGACATCTCAAAAGCATCGACACTATTATCATGGACATTTTTAAAACTATGTGATATGTGGAATCCTCTCAAATTTTTTGAACTAGATTCAAAGATCGGAATCAATTTACCACCTTCAAATCTTCAGTATTGTAACTTCCGCCCAGTGTCGTGCAGGCATTCCTCAAGGCCTCGATACTGAGTCCTCTATACTTTTCTTATATGTGTAAATATCCCAATCGAAGACAGTTGACACACAATTTGGTTGGGGGAAAAGTCATAATTGTATTCACAATGTACGGCAGGGGAAAGATATTACACCACAAGAAAAAGAACAACGTCAGTTTTCGGCAGGCTTAACATGCCGTTATCAAGGAAAACACCTAGGAGCACAATAAGAAACAGTAAACATCCTCTCAGTGAGAAAGAGGTGTGTAATGAAGCAAGCCAATGCAGAGTATTAAAAAGGCAATGATAGATATAGTTTGCCACTGAACAAAGAAAAAGAATGTAGAGATGAATAAAGAAAGAGGCAGCTGGAACAAAAATGAGGGTGGTGTCACAACACAAGCTGTGGTATATGTGACATAGTTGAAAACAAAGCAAGCTTTAAAATGGAAAGAAGCAAGTGGATTTACTGGGTTTAAATTTGATACCATGTGGTTCTTCGAGCATACACACTGTTGGTGTGATAAGCAATGTAATGAACTACGTTGGTAAATGTATTTTAGTGGTGGTTGCTGGTGAACTTGTGGATGTATAGTTGATGAACTGAATTTCCATGTATTTGGTAGTTCATATGCTAGCAAAACATAAACAAGGAATAAAATCCCTTACTGGAGATATTAGCTTGTGGAAGTAGAGATCGAACAAGGAAGCCCTTCAAATTCAGTGGATACGAATGGCCCGTCATGGGCGGTTTTTAAAGGTGCAACGGCGATCTTCACATATAAGGTGTCCCCTAAAAATCGAAAGTAATGATTGCACTGATGTAAAGCTTTCCATCAGAAATAACCCATCCGAAAAGGATTAAAGCTGAGAAATGTTCTTTGGTACAAAAATTTGTGAAATTTCTAAGTTCGTATAGGGCAAATACGAAATTGAGCCTAGGTTTTATATTGAAATTTATAAGCAAATCCGAATCACCTTTTCCCTTCTCTTTCCTCTCTCATTTCTGTAAGCCAAATCCAATGGTAGAATGTATTGAGTGTCTATTCTATATTTTAAATTTCCATAGACACAATATATGGGTGCCTAAAAATCTCTCGTTCACATTTAAGACAAGACTCTTCTACATTCATTGGAAGGAATGAAGAAGAGCGAAGTACTTATGAAGTGTTTTGCTGGAATTTCGGGAAAACTGCAGTGGAACGTTAAGACATGAGGTGTTCTGTCTGTGTTTTGGATTATTTTGATGTTTAGTTGTAGGCCACTGATTGGGAATGGAATAGTTTTTTTATTTCCTTCTATACCAGATTTGAAGAGTAGCTCCTGCTGGTAAATGTCTTTAAATTCTTCTATCCTTTTTAACAGATTACTGTCAGAAGAACAAATTCGTCTGAGACACGGAAACACGCAAATGCTTAAAACAATGGAAGGTTTGGTCTTGGTATTTCTTAGGATGAAGGCACCCACTAAAGGTATTGATGAGACCAGTGGTATAAAGTCTATACTGATGTGATTTTCACTCAGGGAATCTGTTACATCTAAAAAGGCGATAGAAGAGAAGATTCCGAATGTTCTGAAGTAAACTTAATAGAGGGGAGGAAACGGGAAATCATTTTGCAAAGGAGGGGAATCCGCATCATTAGTCCACAAGATGGAAATACCAATCAACGAAGCGGAACCACGTACATGGTTTACGTTGCGGGATGAATGAAAGCCAAAACACTCTTCAAGTCTCCATGAAAAGGCATGTCATCGATGGAGCAAATAATTGCAAATAATGACTCATGCTGAACACAAAAAATATGTTTAAGATTGTTGAAATCCATCCACTTTAAACCTAGGATAATATTCTGCTCACTGAACATTATGTTGAAAGATTGCGGGAAAGAGAGGCAGATTCTATACCTGCATTTGATAGATGTATATCATAACGTCTCTTAACTGGCCTATTTAAGTACTTTGAAAAAAAAATCACGGATGCGGACACTTTGCTTTGGGTAGGGGGAATTGCTCATTCCTAGATCTAACAAGAAGAAAATATGCTTTATTTAATTTTTTTTTTCAAAGGGTTTAAATCAAATTTTCAATGATTTTCACTCAAACTTATATTGATAAGGGTGAGCTTAAGCCTTCTCGGGGTGATTATGATCTATCCTCATTGCAGATAAACACACACTGTATAGCTACTTAGTGGGGAATGTAGTGCACAGATCTCATGTGCGTGCGTAAATATGGATTTAAAAATTTAAAACTTGGAAATTTGGTAAACAATACTGTTAGCTATGATAATCAAAACAATTGCGGACGCACTTGCCTACAACCTTTTCTTTGGCCCCCAACTTGGATTTGAAGTTACCCACAGGGGTAAAAAAGTTACAATGCTCCAATGTTTGAAGAGCACACCATGATGTGAGTTTGGTACAAGGATTCCAAAAAGGTTAGTTGATACTACATACTGTGCTTCTAGT
Source organism: Ophioderma brevispina (assembly GCA_023653785.1). Taxonomy (NCBI): domain Eukaryota; kingdom Metazoa; phylum Echinodermata; class Ophiuroidea; order Amphilepidida; family Ophiodermatidae; genus Ophioderma; species Ophioderma brevispina. The sequence continues at coordinate 27,695 of JAMKCH010084800.1, forward strand.
TTAAATATGGGGTTAAAAACGTAAATTGTGAAAAGTATATGTTAATTTGTACAAGGGTCAAAAAATAAAAGGTGCTCCAATTTTTGTAATACTTCGTTCAGCTCATAGAACTAAAATATCAGGAATAGTGATTATACTACGTGTTGGTTATTAACCAAAAAATGGCGAATAATTAACAGCCATTGGCGCTATTCGATTGAAGACCTGTGATTCCTTTGGGATAGGGAAACCAATTTCGCACATATTTACCTGAAGCAAAGCAACTTTTGATATTGAACCCATGTAGTGAACACATGAAATTGACTTTTTTTCGCATAGGTTGTGTAAACCATACCTTTTAGAATCCGTGTACCCGAGAAAGAGATCATGTGCTCTCCCATCCCTTCAAGTGATTGGAGTTTAAGATTTGACCCTTGTATAACTTTGAAACCCAAGCTGGGGTCCATTAGGGGGGTGGCAAGTGATTCCATCAATTCTGGATTATCAATGCCTTAAAAGTACTTTGTTGCAAAAATCACCTTTTATCCCCAAAGCGCACCACCTTTAACAACATTCCCCTGCCTATCACACAATATGCATGAGTGGATAAAATAAAAATCATAATTAAAACACTACCTGAACGTGCCATGGCCGCGTGGTTTCATTCGGTGCTCTCCAAGTGCTTAGCGTAGTCTACCGCCAGAGATCTCCGTTGTCTTCCAAATGTCGCTGTTCGGCAAGTAGATAAGTGGGTCTTTACAAGTAATAGCAAGAGGGGTAATGACTCATGAAGTAGTAGGCATACCCTCTATAGCCGACCTAAAGACACTAGTCAGGGATTTGCTAAATCAGCAAATCGAAAAATTCTCAAAAACAGATTTTTGCAGTAGGTAACAAGACAGGACTAACATTACCCGCAAATGAGAAGACCAGAAAGCAACCTATAAGGAAGGATCGGAGATTTAGTCATTATTGTCCGAAACGGGGACACTTACTACAACACGTAATGAATGGAGATCGTATCTTGGAACACCTGCCGTTTTATTCCTTGTTCTGGTATTTCTACAGCTGGAAAGGTAACTTATTGAGAATTCAAAGACTTATCCTCACTTTGAAAGCTATTCCTGCAAATTCAAATAATTTAACATCACTGATAGTGTCTTTAACTCGAATGGACGGCCTTATAGGAGAGCGGTTTGATTTCATTGTTCATAACCAAATGATTAAAACAGACAAGACCTCTATTTTAAAGGTTAAACTTTCATTAGCAATTCAAGTAGCCAAGAGGTATTAAAATTGATTCCAGTTCGTGCGCTGCATGATGATGTGCAGCTTGACGGACTATAAATGGCAGTACATCATTTGCATACTTGCAATTTATAGATGATGTCGAAGTTTATTTTGTTGTGAGGGCCCCTGTTTGGTGTAGAAAGAAAGCTTGAAAAAACTCCAGGCTAAGGACCTTAGCTTCTATGAGATTTAGGCCCGAAATCATGCTCCAGAGGCATATTGTTCCAGGAGCATTGTCCTGGAGCATATGTTCTGGATCATAAATAAATCTGGAAAATATTCTAATCAAATGGCTCATGGAGCATATTTGAATGCATTAATGCGGTCCCCAGGCGCTAAGGAAAAATATGACTACCGGAGCAGTTGAAAGAAGAAATATTCTAATTCAAATGCTGCCCCAGGAGTATACTTGACATATCTCCTGCAGCTGTGCCATTCAAATTTGACTCAAATCAAAATAAAATCAATTTATCAGCAAATACAAAGATTACAAAGAAATAAATGTGAATTTATGTACAAAGGAGAACAGATACGATGGGGAAAAATAAATTGACATTGGAGAGAAATATCGATGCTAGGACCTCCCACTGGACAACTTCCTGGAGGCTTATGGAGGTGGAGGCCTTATTAAGGCGCATGCTCCTAAACTTACAACTACAATGGTGAACATTATGAGCGGTCAAGGAAAATAAAAGAGAACATTTGATGCTGGAAAATACACAAACGAGGGAAAAAAAAAAAAGAGTGAGACAAAATTTAAAGACGCGATTAAAGTCTGTGGGCATTAGCGATCGGGACATCGACTTAATTTTGGTAAAACATAATGAATTAACGGTAAATATAAAGTGAATTTGGATTGAAACCTGTAAAAGCTGTTATTTCATGTGGATTTTTCCTGTAAGATTACCAGTATTTTTCCTGAGAAAGGACAAAAAAGAGCTTCAGTTTGAATCGCGCAGTTGAGTTTATTGGATATTTGTTTTAATTGTTTTTAGACATATTAAAGGTTTATTTGTAATGACACAACTATACGTTTCATGAGATAATTTTCACGAAACCCTTATTTAACTTGAGAAAGGTTAACCAAACATGCAATGATGTAACATTAGGTAAACTGTGCAAAAAAATAGTAACAATTAACTCATTTTTACACTGTGCTGGAAATTAATGATTGTTGAAGCGTAATTAAGTTAAAAATGATTCAATCCGCTATGTTAGTAGTTCAAAGTTATAACAAAACAATAAAAAAAATAAAAAAAATAAAAAAAATAAAAAAAATAAAAAAAATAAAAAAAATAAAAAAAATTTCACTAAAATTTTTTTATAGTCAAAAACTTCTTAGTTGTGAAACCCTTTCACGTTTGTAGGATATTTGTTCATTTAATTTGACAATATAAATTATAAAAAAATGAAAGGAAAAGTATTGCAATAAATTCAATGTTCTTATTTATTCCCTTATATAACGGTTTAGAAGTCTCGTTGGTACGGTATTTGTTCATATCAGAGGGTCCAGGTTCAATTCTCAGTTAGATAGAATTACATGAATAAAAGTTACTTACATGATTAATTTACAAGCCAAATAAGATCAATAATGATATGTAAACCTAGTACCTCAAAATCCTTTTTCGTTTTTCCTCTTTTCTTTGCTGTATGTCTCCACATACTATTACTATTATTTTGAGTTTCATCACCTTCGGTGATTACTAATTTAAACTAACTTGATAGGTTATCTGTGTAATTACTCGTCAGCGCAATATAAAGTATTGGGCTTTGCGTACACACTGCAAAACATAGGGTGTTAAAATTAACACCACCGGTGTTCTAGGAGGACCACACCAAGAGGGTCCCAAATTCAAAACCTTTGGTGTTATTTAACACATTTGGCCCTGGTGTTAAAACAACATAATAGAGTGTTAAAATAACACCAACGTTGAAATTTTGACATCCTTTTGGGTGATCCTCCTAGATACACCGGCTGGTGTTCATTTTAACACCTAGTTAGTTGTGCAGTGCTGTAGAAAAATATGATTCACATTTATAAACCATCTCAATTAAAATACTTGATAATTTTACATGAAAAAAGATTACTCATTGAAATTACTCAATATAATGTGAATGCCCGATTACACTTCATTTTTATGAGTGAGGAAGAAGAAAAAGAAATATTTGTCCTTTCAATTCCATAACGAAAATATGTTAAATGAGAAAATGATCATTCTGCCTTTTCCATTAAAGACAACTGCCACTTGCAATCACAAAATTTGGACTTTGAATGAAATTTAAAAGTCAGAAGTCTTTGAACACAACTTAAGCATTTGAGCCCGCAGTAGGAAATGCCGGAAACTGCCATTCTTAACATCAAAAATGGTTTTTTGGTTTTTACTCATAGAAAAGTTTAACTTATGTACGAGTGCTATGTCTCCAAAGGTGAAACATAACGCATGTTCTGTTTGCTGACAAAAATTAAAATAACCATGGGAATGTCAAATTTCATTTTCAAATTGTACCAATAGGCACTCCGAAGGGCGTTGTTTGTACCGATTTTTAGAAAACATAATTTGACACAATTACCACAATTATAATCTTCCTAAAGTTTTCGTTATTGAGAACTTAAAACGATTTTCGTTCCGAACGCCTCGTAAATGAGATACAAATTAAAATGACTTGATAGTAGATAAAGCTTTCGTCTTGACAAAAAATAGTGATCTTGATTCTTTGTACTCTGCAAAAAGTATCAAATGTAAACCTCAAGCAATAAACACGATACATCACCACTTGTTCCACTTAACGTTTATGGAAGGTATTTTATGTCCAATAATTCCAGGGTTTCAAAAGTAAGACATACACTTTGGATTGCCTAGTGTACGTACACATTGGAGGCCGATGCTTAAATTTGGAAATACAGCAAAATGCTGTAAATTTTATGTCCAATTTTCGAGGCGTATAAAACGACTAAACTGGAGCTTTTATTTTATGCGATTGTGTTTTCGAGTATTAACTTATCGTTACCTTATATGAAATGTTCAATTATACATGAAGTACTATGGTTTACAGAAAAATACTATTACATTTTACACGAAAATTCTAGGCAAGGCGTTCTGCTAACAAAACCACGTAAAATCCAGCTTTTACCGGTTTCCATTCAATGAATAATTTATAGCTTGATGTAAGCTATTTTACATTAAGTATTTAAAAATTTGATAAATCAATTCTAAGTTCAAAAATTAAAAAAAAAATGCGAACCTCGTCAGTCATCTTCCTAGCTTCATGGCCAGATTTGCCTGTAAGAGATGAGGACGGCTAGAAAATCATACAAAGCATAGTCATTATAGCTCCCCCGCCACCAGGCATAAGTATGTTTAACATGTTCAATACACACCATCTGAGGCGATCGATCGACTCTGTTTGAGTACGCCAAACAGGCAATGCGCATTCGTCTCCTTTTACATAGGTAAAACAGGGAGTTTTTTTTTAAGTTTTTGCAAACGACAATATTAATTTGACAAGGAACAACAAAGGTACTTGAATTGAAAGAGTATCAAAACTGAATGACGGTTCAATGTCCACTATGTACACATTAAAAATCATGTTCCTAAAAAATGTTTCAAATTTTAGATATGCAAATTCATAATTCTCTAAACTTCAATCGCCGATATCGCGAAATGTGACTTTTGGTCGATTGGCCTGTGGAAGAATCAGGACGAATAGGGCCATGCGTTTTGAACTGGGGGGTTTTCGTGTGACATCAAAAAGTGACTTTTTTACTTCCAAAAAATGTGCCGATTTTGGTTGAACATCATTATTTAGTAACGTTGTGACTCCTACCTAGGAAAAGTATACAATTCTGAAAGGGAAATTTTCACTAAGGAAGGGGAATTCAAAAAATGGAATTCCTTTTTCATGTTAGGGTCAATGGCTAGGGAAATATTGCTGGCAAAGTGAGAAAAAAAATATGGAAAATTTTTGGAAGTTCATGGAAATAGTTTATTTTTGTCTGACACCCTCATTAAAACAACACCCTATTTGACATTTATCAGACTTGGAGCTTTCTGAAAATAAATCTTTACTAGGTACCGCCTACTAGTTTTTTTGCCGCCAACATTGTTTGCGCTGATGTTTCGGAAAAATAGAAATTTTGTAACAATCTAATGAATTGTTAATATTTATACTCTAATAAGTTACCACAAAAGCATGTCTTTGTAATTCACTCAAGTAATATGATTGATGCAAAGATAAACCAATCTAGACTTAACTTTTAAACAATCGGGCCATGCTTAAACTTAATGATGAAAATATCTGAAGTCATATGGAAAGGAGCACATGATTTTTGTCGCATTCATCTTACTGACTTCAGAAAATACAGCTATGGTGATTTTTTCTTTGTGCTTTGTAGGTCCTCAGTACATACAGGAGACTTCCGTGGTGGCAGCTATGCTTCCTTTTGAAGTTTCTTATAATAACAACAACCCTCTTTTTGTGGTTTTTGTATAGGTATCGGAAGTAGCCCTGATAATTTTACCCAGGGAAATATGAGGTTGCCCATATTTGGCGCATGGGGAGTTTCATTCAGTCAATAATGCCATCTGATGAAACTAACTCAGGTTTTGTTTATTGTTAGTATTACACTATTTGTCAAATGACATATTAGGAATTTCACTAACCAAGTACACATCAACAGCAAAAACAAAATGCTTGACAAATTTGACGCACAATTTTAACCCTCAAATTCGCTACCTACTTCAGGATTTCTACAAACTTAACAGTTAACTGTTAAGTTTACAAAAACAATAAATAAAAATTGTCACATGCCATGATCAAAATAAAACTTAAATTAGCTGTATTTCAAACTTTCAGGGTGATCTTAGCTATTGGTTTTTTAGCAGACACTTATTTTAAATTGGCCGCGGGGGAGGAGCACCGGTGGGAAGCCACGGCTCCTCGCTCCAACCCAATTTTTCCATGAAATGACATTAACTCTAGAAGTGTACTGGTTATAAACTTAGGCCACCATTTTAAAGATGCTGCTCCCCAATGCTTAATTTATATGGATGTTGCCTTGTAGGGACATCAACGTGGTAAAAAAATAGAACCAGAGCACAAAAAAATCTCGCGCAAGTGTCACGGCTCCTCAATATCAGCTCATGAGTTCAAAAAACGCATGGCCATTTATGGAACTCTTGCTAAGGATTATAACGAATATAAAAAGCAAAATCAAACATTACTTGGCGCACTATCAATGACCTATTGGTGATAACAGACTGAAAAGGAGGAAAAAAACACCATCCGACTTCTTGACGGTAATACAAAAATCACTGATCCAAAATTTAACTAATTTGTGCTGAAATAGGTAAAAAACTCGCCATTAAATGAAAACTAAAGCCTGCAACCTTCAATGATTTTCTAGATAAGCCTCACTCCTGTTTCATAGAAGGAAATTCTTGATATCACTAGCAGTTAAAAATCCAATGTCCTGGTTTGATGATTTTTTTTCAATTCAAACGTAGTAGAAAGAATTGGGTTCCTTTCATTGCTAGGGCCGCTGCTCACATCATTACCCTTTCAGATTCCACAGGTATCTTTCCCTCGCTCTCAAGATTGCCAAAGTTATTCCTATTTAAAAAAGGATGATCACCATTCTTTCAAAACTACCGTCCTATCTCCCTTCGAAGATCTCCTACCTGCTTCTCAAAATTCCTTGAGGGCCCCGTTTATACATTCTTGCACACTTTCATCTTACAGGTACATTTCCGGATAACACTCAACGACCTCGCTCTTTAGACATATCACAAAATCTCTTCTCACATTATCACAAAAACTCCGCACTATTTGGCCTTTCTTCGACATCCAAGCCTTCGAACACTATTCATCATGACATTTTAATAACTATGTGATATGTGGAATCCTAAATTTCTTTCGAACTAACTTCAAGATCGGAATCAATTCCCACCTTCAATCTTCAGTCCTTGTAACTTCCTCCCATGTCGTGTGCGGCATTCCTCAAGGCTCGATACTTGGTCCCCTACTCTTATAAATTGTAATTCCCAATCGAGCCAGTTGACAAACAATTTTTTGGGAGGCATAATTGCTCCATTCCACATTGTCGGCGGAAAGATATAACACCACAAGACAAAGAACACGAACCGTTTCGGCAGGATAACCCTGCCGTTATCAAGTATATATACCGTTAAAACATCCTAGCAGACAACTAAGAAACCGTAACCATCCCTTCAGTGAGAAGATGGGTTATGAGCACTACTGCAGAGTATAACACATGCATGAATAGGATCAAGTTTGCCACTAGCAAAGAAAGAATGTAAGCAGTGAATAAGAAAGAGGCCAGCTGAACAAAAATCAGTGCACACAACACAGCTGTGGAATGTGACATAGTTGAAAACAACCAAAGCTTTAAAACATGAGAAGCAAGTGATTACGGTTTAAAATATTGATACTACTTGATACCTGTGGTTCGTCTGAGATACACAATGCTTGTGTGATAAGCAATGTAATGAACTACGTTGGTAAATTTATTTTAGTGGTGGTGCTGGGTGAAACTTTGTGGATGTATAGTCTGATGAACTGAATTTCCATGTATTTTGAGTTCATATGCAGCACACATACCACAAGGAATAAATCCTTATGGAGATATAGCTGTGGACGTCGAGATCGAACAAGTCAAGCCCTTCAAATTCAGTGGTCTCTCATGGCCGTCATTGGCGGATTTAAGAGAAAGACTCTTCTTACATCATTGGAAGACTGCAGAAAGCGAAGTACTTATTAAGTGTTTTGGCTGGCTTGCGGAAAACGGGGTGGAACGTTTAAGACAGTGGAGTGTTCTGTCTGTGTTTTGATTATTTTGCATTTTAGGTTGTAAGGCACTGATCTGGGAATGAAATATTTTTTTTTTTAAATTCCTTCTCTACCAGATTTGAAGAGTAGCTCCTGCTGGTAAGATGATCTTTAAGTTCTTCTATCCTTTTTAACAAATTACTGTCCGAGGAACAAATTGGTCTGAGACGAAATGCTAAACAATGTGAATGTTTGGTCTTGGTATTTCTAGGATGACAGGAATCCCACTAAAGGTATTGATGAGAACCAGTGGTATACAAGTCTATACTGATGTGATTTTCACTCAAGGAATCTGTTACATCTAAAAAGGCGATAGAAGAGAAGATTCTGAATGTTCTGAAGTAAACTTAATAGAGGGAGGAAAATCATTTGCAAAGGAGACTCCGCATCATTAGTCCACAAGATGGAAATACCATCAACGAAGCGTAACCACGTACATGGTTTAACTTTGCGAGATGAAAGCAAACACTCCTCTAGTCTTCCCATGAAAAGGCATGTCATCGATGGAGCAAATAATTGCAAATAATGCTCAATGCTGAACACAAAAATTATGTTTAAGATGAAATCCATAAACCTAGAGATAATATTCTGCTCAATTACATTATGTGAAGATTGAGGAAAAGAGAGGCATGATTCTATACCTGCATTTGATAGAATGTATATCCATAACGTCTCTTAACTGCATATTTAAATACACTTTTGAAAAAAAAATCACGGAGCGGACCCTTGCTTTGGGTAGGGGGAATTGCTCATTCCTAGATCTAACAAGAAAATATGCTTTATTTTTAATTTTTTTTCAAATGTTTATCCACATTTCTCATATTTATTTTCTCAAATTTATTATTGATAAGGGTGAGATTAAAGCCTCTCGGGGTTTATTATGATCTATCCTCATTCAGATAAACACACACTGTAGCTACTTAGTGGGGGACTGTAGTGCACAGATCTCATGTGAGTGCGTAAATATGGATAAAACTGTGAATTTGGGTAAACAAGTACTTTATGCATTGATAATCAAAACAATTGATGGAAGCACTTGCTACACCCTTTTCTTTGGCCCCCAACTTGGATTTGAAGGTTACACAGGGGTAACAAATTTACAATGTTCCAATTGTGTTGAAAAGCACACCATGATGTTAGTCTGGTTACAAGGATTCCAAAAAGGTATAGTTTATACTACCTATGGCTTATAGTTTTTGAATTATGGGGTAAAAAACTGTAATATGGTGACAAGTATATTTTGGTTTGTAACAAGGTCAAAAAATAACATTTGCTTCTTTTTTGTATACTTGGGTTCAGCTCAAGAAATAAATATAGATAGTTTATTACGTGTTTGGTATTACCAAAATGGCGAATAATTCAACAGCCATTGGCAGCTTTCAATGACCTGTGAGCCTTTTGGGAAAGGCATAACATTATTTTTTTCGCACATCTAACCTGAATCAAAGCAACTTTTTGTATTTGAGACCCATTTCGGCCTACACACTGAAATTGCTTTTTTTTTTCGCCATAGGTTGTAACCATACCTTTAGAATCCTTGTAACCTGAGAAAGAGTGTCATGAGCTTTTCACATGATTGGTAGCATTTTAAAAATTTTGACCCTATCCCTGTATAAACCGTGAAACCCAAGCTGGGTCCATTACGTGGGGTTGGCAAGTGGCTTCCAATCATTTATGATTAATCAATGCCCTAAAGAGTGTGGTGCACAATTCACAATTTTATCCGGACGCCGAACACTCTTTCACTACATTCCTCTGCTATCTACAATATGCATGATTGATACCAATTAAACCAGGCTATACATTTAACACTTACCTGAAACGTGCCATGCCGCGTGTTTTCACTCGGTGCCTCTCCAGTGCTTAGCGCAGTCTACCGCCAGAGCTCTCCAGGTTGTCTTCCACATGTCGTCTGTTCGGCAGCCTTAGATAATTGTGTCCTTGCCGTAATACGCAAGATGTGTTAATGACTCATGACGTAGTAGTGCATACACTTTTAGCCTACATTAACTAGAATGGGCGGGCATATAGGAGAGTGTGATAATTTGTTCATAAAACCATGATAAAACAGGGACAAGACCTCTATTTAAGGTAAAAATTTCAGATAGCATTCCAAGTATGCAATGAGGTATTAAAAATTGATTCCGTCGTGCGTTGTATGATGTTGTGCAGCTTGACGGAATAATGGCAATACCTCATTTGCATACTTCGCGACTTCTATAGATGATGTCGACGTTTATGTTTGTGAGGACCCTTTGTGGTTGTAAGCAAAGAAAGCTTGAAAAACTTACAGGCAAAGGCCTTAGCTTCTATGAGATTTATGCCCGAAATTAGCTCCAGGACCATATTGTTCCAGGAGCTGGTCTGGGAGCATATGTTCCGGTCATAAATAAATCTGGAAATCTTATAATCAAATATGCTCCTGGAGTAGTGTTTGACAGCATAATGCGGGCCAGGAGCATTGGGAAAATATGCTAACGGAGCAGTGAAAGAAATATGCTAAGTCAAATGCTGCCCCAGGAGTATACTTGACATATACGCCTTGAGCATGTGCATGCAAATGTGACTTAGAACTTAGCAAATATTTCTCCATGTTTTATGCTTCTGGGTCATAGGGTCGAGGACCATATGCTCTGGACCTAATTTCGGTCAAAAATCTCTACAAGAAGACCCTATGCGTTGCAGGATGATTATTTTCGGTTTCGTTTTCCTTGTGCGGGAACTGGGGGGGGACAAGAAGTTTTGTTGGTAGTGTAAAGGGGATAGGGGGGGGGAGTGAGGGAGTGCGGGGGGTGGGAGGGTTGGAGAGGGAATGGGAAGGGGAATTGGACTGAGTGCTAATAATATAATAACATTAAAAAAGAAAACAATGAGAGAAAAAATAAAGAAAGGACAAGGAGAGATAAAAAAAGGAGGGAAATTGAAGGGAGGGGAGGGAGGGGAATAAGGGGAATGGGGAGAGGAATGAGGAGGGGGAAGGGGTAGGTGGAGGGGATCGAAAACCAAAAAGAACGAAGAGACAAAAGATGTTAGAGAGGAAGGTAGAAGACGGAAGAGAGAAGAAAAGGAGAAGAAAAGAAAGAGAAGGAGGGGGGAAAAGGACAAGGAATGGAAAAAGGGAAGTGACATGCGAAAGATCATATCCAAAACCTTTACCATATGTCATCAGCGATGAGAGGCCAACGAGTTACATCAAGAAGGTAGGTATAGTTAACTAGAAAGAATCAACAGAGCAACAAAGAAGTAGAAGAAGAACATCAGAAGGAACAAGGTTTCAAGTAGGGAAGTGATGAGATGATAAAAGGAAAAAGAAAAGAAAGAAAAAATAAAGAGAAAGACGAGCTGGGGGGGAGGAAAAAGGGAAAGGGGGGGAGGGGGGAAAAAACAAGGAGAAAGAAAATTGTCGGGAAGCAGGAGAAAGCGATGGAGCAATTGGAATTGTAAAATAGAATAGAAATGGAAGGCACAGAAGGAGGGGATGGTGGAAAAAGGGGGGGGGTACGGGGGGGGAGGAAAGATCAAAAGGCACCATATAGAAAAGATAGGAAAAAAAGAGATAAGAGAAGTAAACAGAAAGCTCAGAGAAGAGGTAGAGAAATAAGGAGATTGGAAAAAATCAATATATAACATAATAAATTAAAATCTGGTGTCATTCAGATTCTTATTAGCATGCTTTGGTATGCTCTTTTATATTTTCTTTCTTCCATTCTGGAATTGAACTGAGGGGGGGGAAAGGTCATAAAATTGAGAAATAGAAATGAGTGGGTTATCGAACATCTTACAAGTTTGAAATCCCCCATGAGATTAGCTATATGATATGTATGAATGTACACAACTGCACAGTAAAAAAACTAACATTTAATTTTTCCCGTTGCCATGCAAACTGACACAAGAGGACCTTGGTTTACATCTAATTCTCTTTGGACAAAATCGTAGGAAATTCCCCACAGTGATGTGTGGTTCTAGGCGTGATCCGCGAGCAGCAGGGGGGTACTGGCGTTCCCAGAATGAGATCATCCATTCACCGTCTTTGTTGATGTGTTAATACATATTTCGAAATTTCTTGGACAAAAAACAGCCAAAATCCATGTTGTAGAATATTCAAGGTAAATATTTAAAGGAGAGAGAGAGAGAGAGAGAGAGAGAGGAAAGAGAAGTGGAGAGAGGGAGAGAGGAGAGATGAGAGAAGAGACAGAGGACGAGAGACAGAACCCGAAAGACACGAGGAACGTCAAATAATTCGTGGCAATTGGAAACTCTGGGGGAGAGGTACTAACAGGTTGTTAACCTCAGTGGCACCCCTTAAAGGTTCATACTGGATGACCCATTTTATTCAGCTGGTACCCAATGATCTTTTGGTTGGATATGTTATGTGAAAGACCACGACTATTTCTCACATGGCCGAGGCACATATATCAATCTCTTCAGATAGGAGTCCCCCCGCACTTATAGTCAACTTGGTTATTCTAATGACCCAATGTGTTTGAATGAATACTTCTCAAATAGATTGCTAAAGGATCTCACTAAACCGATTGTGGTTCTGTGAGAAATCATGTCAGATGGCAAATGAATTTTGACGGGAAAACTGCGGCCATCTGAATAGTGACCATTTATTTCCACTTTAATATATTCATTTCAAGGGTTACACATTTTGCAAAATTCTGAACGAAATTGAAAATTTTAATCTATACAAAATTTGTCGAAAATATGGGAAATACGTTCCGCGTGATAAATGCAAATTAGCATGTCTTGCCAGGTTTCCTTTTTTCCTTGTTGATATGTGTTTGGGATTTTGTCCAGGGGTACAGTGGTATTTGTCATCGATTGAGTGGACTAATAAAATGCTCTAAATGACGTGTAAATAATGGTCAAAGACTAGATAACTAATCAAATATATAAATAACGAATAAATAAATAAAAAAAAAACAACAACAAAACAAAAAAAAACAAACAACACACACACAGTTGATTATTTTTTTGGTATAGATTTTAGTTCTTTTTATTTTCGTATTAGTGTATGGGGGCAGCATGTAGGTTGTGTATATTCGGTCCCTCCCATCGTGTTTGCCAGTGCTAACGTTCATTGGTTTGTACAGTGGATGATGGCGAATGGACGATACGGCAACACAAAAGCAAGTTGGATCGTCAGCATATAAAGCAAATTTTATATATATTTATTGTTTAATTATATGAATATCCCACTTAAATCCCTAAATGCAATTTTTACCACATTTCAAAAACACGGGGAAGGCCCTGGCTGGTTTGTTTCCGGGGAGGAAGGAAGTGTCCCAAGATCTAACACACCAACAACCGCTATTTCCTTTTTGGAGGTGATCGTAAGAGGGTTAGTCATTTGTGCTATAGGGAATTTATGTAAAAAACTTTAAACAGTAAAATAAAAAATTCGTAATTACTTAGATTTATATGCAGTGTATGCATGGTGGAATTGTTAATGTTATGTGTGTTGTTTTTTAGAATTTCTCTTGGCAAAATTGTCTGCAAACGGAACTGTTTTGCCGCCCGCCCCTTAAACTGGACTGAAATCGCCCCTGTGGCAGATCCTCTAACCTTGTTGTGGATGAGTTAACGTCTGACTCAGAGAGTTCGAAATTAATATATTCTTTGTGTTGTAATATGAAAAAATAGTCATAGAAAACGATAGTCACCTAAAATGCACATTCCGAAATTGAGATGAATCGGCTTTTCGTTTTGATGCGTATACATTTATGTGTAGTATACGTCCATAGGATACTGTGTATAACAAAAAATCCGATCCGGAATTTTAGACAAAGTTGTTTGTGATTTTCTATATGAAGGAATCGATTTAAAGCTTAGCAATTTCACACAGTGATAGTCTCTGGGACAGCATTATGTACAGGCAAAAACACGATTTTTTTTTTTGGAAATTGAGGTGCGCCTCCTCAGGAAATCTCTGAGTCGGCCTTTTTAAAGGGTCTTCGACGCCGATTTAGGCATGGAAGTCTCAGGCAAGATAGCATCTGATTGATTTTGGGACCTGGCTCTGAAGCAGGCGGCCAGCAAAGCAAGCATCGACGTTGGGAACAATCGTGACAATGGAGGAGAAGGGGAGGGATGGCACTTGGCACCATATATTTGAGGCCGGTTTTGTTTTAGCCTGGAGATATCGATACATTACCGTAAGAGCCTGGTATATGCAAAATTTGGAAGCTCATTCTTCATGGTCCAAGTTCTCATTTTCCAGGAAAGCTTTCCAGCAAGTTCTGAAGGAGTCAAGATTTTGTTGTAGGACTTGGGGATGCTTGATTGGCCGATGGGTGGAGAGCTTCACGTCATAAGGATTGCCATGCTTGTCATTTTTCAACCCTATAGCAGGTTTAAACACGATTTTACAAGTTTTGAAAATTAGTTCTTGATTGAAGGGGCGTGTTCCGATGTCTTTGGGACCCCTGTTTCCGGAAGTAGGTAGTATCGATTTTGATATCAGAGAAAGGCCGATTTTCTCGTCCTGAAATTTGAGCCCTCGAATCCATTTCATCCAAGATATAAACAAAACAAACGGGCCCGTTTTAGTGGGAATCCACCTTTAGTAGAACAGTATTGAATAGGGCTTGCAAAATGCATTATTGCGTCTACCATCAAAACCGCAAGTTTGTTTCCCAGGGTACTTGATGGGGTGTATTGCAAGTGCCCAGGCTCTCATATCAGTAGAGAACACAATACACCTAAATCGCGAACAAACCACCTCCTGTAAGATGACATTAAATAAAGCAACTACTACACCCATGCTTAGGTTTACCATAACAAGAATACTCCTTTGATTACCTTTTACAGCAATCCAAGCATTTTTCTTTTTGACACACCCGATTAGACCCCCCCCACCTCATGGATTCCGCCACACTCTTCACGAGGGGCAACCCCCCTAAATTTGTTCATTAACCTCATAGAAGACACATCCACTGAGAAATGTTGCTCTGCTCTCCATGTTCACGGAATTGCCCCAAATGTCCCAACTACTATAGCAATTTCATTGGCTGATGCTCGGTTCAATTCGACTATTGAACTGTTGAAAACCAGTTAGTACGCGCTGCGTATTGACGTTAGTTGGAGGTTAAAGCGCTTGCGTCATACAGCGTTTGGGGGGGGGGGGGGGGGGGCTACATTCGCTCTCGCATTTCAACGTTGCTTTTCGTTGCGTATGTTAGTTGCCGTTCAACGGATTGTTTTCGATTTTTCTCACTAGTGGTGACATCCTTTCGTGTTGTTATTTAAGCCCTAGGATTGCTGGAATTTGGGCTAAGATGACCATGAGAATAAAGCTTTTGAACGCGAACTAACTGTCATTTGGGAACGGTGTCGAAGAAATTATGTCCACTCGTATCATCGTCCGTCTACGACAACTCGATTCAGTTGTAACTCTCTTCACGCAACACTATTTTCACGCTTCAATTTTCCGTTATTTTCTATGGAGCCCGGACTTGGGCTCCCGGTGGACCATATCTGCTTTCATACCGGCCTCGTTCTTCCACTTAAAAATAATGGGTATCCGCCTCGGTTTTAATTCGTCGTAAAGAGAGTACCGTTTCCCAAATCATCACTTTTATCCTCAAACGTGAAGTCGAAGTTACTAATAAGTTTGTAATATACAAACCTTTGTCCTCTTCATCTGGTATATTAAGAAAAATTATTGGATCCTTTCTCTGATACTGCTTTTATGAAATCATGTCGAGAACCAATTTTATACTGTCACCGTTTTATACCTCCATCGCAAAGAGCGATTTCTGCTCGTGTGCATGCGTAACACTTGATTTGGGTCAAACCTGTATTGCGCACGCCAATCTTGCTGCGACTGGAAGTTATCATGGGCTTATTCATTCCGCATTGTTGATATTGCTTCACTAGATAATAAGAGCTTGGATTGAACATGCTTAAATACTGGAGTCAAGATCGAGAATCCATCTAATCGATTTTCCATTAACTAT
Organism: Ophioderma brevispina; assembly: GCA_023653785.1. NCBI lineage: Eukaryota > Metazoa > Echinodermata > Ophiuroidea > Amphilepidida > Ophiodermatidae > Ophioderma > Ophioderma brevispina. The sequence goes on from JAMKCH010084800.1 coordinate 43,771, forward strand.
TAAAGGCTTGGCCTTTACAACTGTACATGGTTATTTTGGGCACATTTTGCAACTAAATTCGTCTTTCATATAAATTAACCTACCATTGAAGACACTCTGACCACATAGACACGTCGTTCCATTAAACCTGTCTTTAGAAATGGGCTTCAAAAGAACGCTCCCTCTCTTCCTTTAACCCAAAGTCATACAACAGGGTGATGTCAAAAAGATTTACACTCGTTTTGTTTGATTTTTCTACATGCATTGAAAAATCTACCAAATATACGGATACCATATATAAAACTAGATGATTTCACCTACTAGGAAATTTTTGAATTTTGATTTTTGAACTTTGCATTGCAAAATTATGCTAACTTAAAGATAGGTACCCCCCCCCGTTTTTTCACTCTGTCCACGGAATCACGTTTTGGAATTTGGCCAAAGAGACTCTTGATGAGTCCACACAAGTACATCATGACATTCTTTGCTTGCTTTGATCCCTTTGTGTAACCTTCATCGACAAATGTTACACTATTCATTAATATAAATCATAACAATATTATGGAATCTACAACCAATTTTGGAGCATTAATTCATAAAGGTTACTAAATTTATCACACATCTTTTCGTGGAACCTGAATGCAATATGTAGTCAACCCTGTTCGAATACAGCCCGCTGACCCACATTTCCACCGACTCTTCTACCCGGATGGGGTGGGGGGGGGGTGCTACTTGGGAATCACTATTTGAACATTACACAGAACATTCAACATCCATCTGTCTTTCCTTTTGCCATCTCTTCCTTTCATTCTCCCTTCCCTCTCTTTTCCCTACTCCCTTTTTGCTCTGTCTTTTCCACTTTCCTGCTTTGGCCGCTGCTTCAGCTTCTTTCCTGTCAGGCCATGGGGAGGGGACAATGCGGCCCCTTCCCCTTGCCCAATGTTTACGCTCCTGTCATTGACTATTGTTAAGAAAGAACTATTACCAACCAGTTGGTACTACTAGGTAATGGTAACTTTAGAACAAAATACCACTAATCCGTAAAGTACATAAAAGTCGTAACCAATGGCTTTTGCTGCTGTCAGTTCAGATGTACATGTACAACCGGGGTCAATATGGTTTTTGGCGCTTACTCGTAATTTAACCATATCTTCAATATCCTAAAAGGCATGTTCGATTTTTTTACCATGATATTGGATATAATGAGCTATTGGTTTCATGTATAAAAAACATTTCTCAAACAACTTTGTTAAATATTTTTAAAAGATTTGCTGAAATCGAGTGTAAAATCTTTTGACTCCCCCTTCATCTCTTGCATAGTGTTCAAATGTCACAAGTTCACAAGTCTGTTTTATGCAAGACACTCTGGTCTTGAGACATGTCTTGCTGGAAGGCGTGGTCTATAATGTCTTAGATTGGTGTCTTCATTGGCTTTATTTTCTTTTGTTTCTATTTTTGAAGACACGCCTATTTTGCAACCATGCCTTACATATACGCCTACGACACAATTTTTACAATTTAAACTAAGTGCGAATTCAAATCATTACTCTTTGCATTTTTCTAATATGCCAAAACATGTATTCCTGTGATTTCCCAAACCTTTCATTATCCGCGTGCGCATCACCGATAATACGAATAAACTCCCCATCTATAAAACTGGGGTTCTTGAGATGGCCTTTACAAAAAGCTGTATCTTTTTCTTGATATTTACATCAGATTAAGACACTCAACTTTTAGAGTTATTTAGATTTTCTTTCAACCCTTGTTTTTTCGAGTTTTCGACACACGGTATATAATGTATATATGTATAAAGAAAAATATATTCCTTGCAATATGCTAGTCGTTAAACCGATATACATTTTCAAGTGTTTTAATTAAATTCTACGACGCTAGTTTACCCTAGCTATCTAACGGCTCCAGCCGAGATGCTGTTCACCATGTAGCCGCCAAATTTCCCCTGTTTGTCATTAAGTTGGGGATGTCAATGGATCCTGCTGGATTTCCGAGCAATCACATCAATCAAGTTAAAGGGGCGCAACCCCTGATTTGGCACGTAACGTCCAACATGTGACGTCTGAGACTGGACTTGATCAATTTAACAGATAAAGTGGAGACCAGATTGTGCAGAGTCAAAATGCAACTGCCTGTTGTTTCACGTCACTCGGCTATCCATGTGTAAAGGACAGTGGTTAAGGCTATAAGTCACCAGCTATTGGCAGCTTGAACTCTAGTGACCTGTGACTGTTTGATAACGTTAAAACTAGCATAACAGATAATACAAACTATTTTCCTTGTTTCATTATTTAAGCTAAGGGAAAATTTCTCCAACAAAACGCATCAAATTACCTGAATCAAAGCAACCTTTAACTTTTTCCCGTATGCACCAAAATTGGCCTTTTCAAACCACCTCTTAAAATTTTACCTCATACCCCGAAACTATAAGCCATAGATAGTGTTTAACCATAACACCATTTTAAAATCCTTGTAATCTGAGAAGAGTGTCTTGTGCTTTTTCAAATGATTTGGACATTTTAAAATTCTGACCCCCTGTATAACGTGGAACCCAAGCTGGCAGCTGGCAGTGCTTCCATCAATTTTTATGGATTTCAATGCCTTAAGTACTTGTGTGCAAAATTCATAATTTTATCGGAAGCGCACGACTCTTTCCCTACAGTCCCCTGCTATAAACAATACAATAACATACAACAAACACAAGTGTATAATAACAAAACAATTCAAATTAATAATCCAAACAAGACATTAAGTGCAGGTCTCCATGGCAACAATGTGTCTCGCGTCAATCAAAATACAAATCGAATATTAGGTAGAAAACGAAAAAGCATCTTAAAATCCTTCCAAATAGATTGGGTGTTTGTTATTTTAAAACAATGGATTCTTTTAATGGACTTCATTGATTTTGTGGTGTGCGCCCAACATTTTGCACCATTTCAAAATTTAAAAAAAAACACACAATTTATTTGAAAGCTGATTTTATTGCCTAATTATACAAGGAGGCCATATTGTAAGCACTTCTCAAATACCGTACTACAGGCTGATTCAAAAAAGTTACTCATTTTTGTCGTGGTTTAGAAATATAAAATACTAAAAGGAATTCTCTGTAAAGTAATATTATAATGGTAAAGAAAATTTCCAAGGCTAAATTAAGAAAAAGAATTTTTAATTTGCTCATGCCAAACCCAAGTTGCTGATTTGAAAGAAAATCACCCATTTTCCTGACTGTACACATCTGGGTAACTTGCATCACGTTTCTATTCACGCAAAGCAATCAAGGCATGAACAAAAGACAGATCCTTTCGGTTGTAATTTTGGTCAAAATTAAAGTTTGGCTTCTTTTATACTCATGAAAACCATAATTCAAAAGATAATTAAGTTCATCTTTCTAGTCAATCAAGTAGTTGTAATATATTATTCTTCTCTCAAAACTGTTTCTGCAATTAGTTTATTTAAGAACTGCAAAACTAAAGAGAAGTCATACCAAGGAGGAAGAGTGCTGGAGAATCGTAAGATTCAAAATTCTATATTATTTAAAAGTGTCAGCATTTAAAATTTTGCTCGTGATCGAGGATATGGATTAGCGTATGAGTATAAAAGTAAATCTTTCATTTTGACAATGAAAGTTGCAAAACCAATGGAGGCTTTCTGTTTACGCATTATTGAATTTGGTTTTGTAAATAGAAAACTGATGCAAAGTTACCCAAATGTGTACAGTCAGAAAGAAAATGGTGGTATCTGGTTTTATCAAATAGTATAACTCGTGTTTGGCACGAGCAATTCAAAAAATTCTTTTTCGAATTCAGGGACGTTCAGAACTGCTCTTCTAATGAAGTGTGTACGTTTGCAAGGAAGTCTTTACAGATTTTTTTACTAAACTACAATAAAAATTAGTAACTTCTTGCATCAGCCTGTATATCTCAACTTTCATCTTGATGCGAATTACTACAAAATTTGATTGTGAGACACCCTCTATCAGTTATAGAAGCCTCATAATCTTTTTCTTAGGATTACCCATACGCGTAACAAACAACACGACAGTTAAAAGATACAGAGGGACATACAAATAATACAAAATTACCATTTATGATATTCAGTGATATATCCACATATCACAAAAAACTACCAATAGGTATTGAGGGTTCTGTAATTACAATTACCAACATGTTATTACTGAATTTATTGCGTTTATCATGTCGTGGTCTTGATATTAATCTTTGAGGATACACAGCTACTGGGAGAGAGATTTTAGGGGGTATGGAAAATATTTAAATATTACAATTTGAACGATTTAAATGAGGAATGGCCCGATGGTTAAGCCACTATCAGCGATTCTCACGATGAAACAAATCGCGCCCCTTATTTTTCTCAAAGTTCACTTTTGGCCACGGTTGTATTGGATTGTTGTAGGAAAGACCCTGTAAGTGGCTAAGCTTAGCACCGACCGTATTTGTCGAGATATTATGATTTTTATGCTTTGTTTACTAATAAAAGTCGGGACCGACTTTTTTAAGGCCCGAAACAGTCGTGGATGGCATCTTCAAGACCTTTTTAAAATGCCCATAAGTGTCTGTTTTCACAAAGAAAAGTTAATATAAGGTGTTGGTATGACCTAACACTAGCAATTTAGAGACAAAAATGGGCATTTTGAATTGGAAAAAAAGACTGATAGTGGCTTTAACGATTAACAGTTTACCTCTTGATGATTTATTTGACCCAAAACCCCTGTAAATTTTCGCGCCGCACGAGGGAGAGCCAAAAACGTAATTTTGTAAGCCCATACTCGGTTAAAATAATTATGGTAAAAAAGGGGGCACGTTTCGCTCATAACATCCCAAAGCAAACATTCTTTTAGTCATAACATTCACAGGGTAATGAACAACAAACCAGTAGCTTTCTGGACACTAAATGTTGACCACTTCGGTAAAATCTGGTTTCTGGTGACGACGCTTGAGCATCGGCGATGGACCCTCTAAGGGATGACTGAAATCTATAGAAGGTTGTTTAAAGTACCCTCTAAGTTTCAGCAAATAAACAATGGTTCTTTGCCATTCTATCTTCTCTCTCTCTCTCTCTCTCTCTCTCTAAAAAAATAAAAAATATATATATATAGGGTAGTCCTACCAATTATCGAACGCCCGTGTTCGGACAGATGTGTGTTTTGAGCCATGTGGTTCATTTCTTTGTTTAAATTAAACAATACATTTTAATCCATTCAAATTAAAGACCGAATACATACTGCATGGTTAAATGGCTCCCTTGTGGCAGTCATGTGTGTTGTCTTTCGAAACAACGAGGATAAGTGTGGCGAGTCGGCCCCTTTTTAATAACCCAAAACAGGTTACTTATAGGTTAGCGTTATTCCGGCGTGATGCACTTTCGGGATGGTCGTGCATTTTGCCCATTCATTAAAAATATTAATTTTTTTAACTTTATGTGTTCATGTAACTAGTATTTTTTTGCTGCAGGGTACTTGTCTGTTTTGTACCGCAGCAGCCGACTGCGATGAAAACGGTCCGAAAATGGAAAGGAATTTTGGGCATGTCCAGTTTTCGGGACGCTCTATAATACGGGGCGGGGGGGGGGGCATGCAACCTGGAAAGGTTGTGTTCAGATTTTATTAGGCGCTATATTTCCTGAATAATAATTAAAGCAGAATTTAAACTGAAACAGATTATTGTTTAATTATGTATTTATATTTATGTATTTACTTGGTTATTATTTTTAAAATACTTTTATTTAGGGCATTTTGTTTAAAAAGCCACCAGGATTGCTTTTTGTCTAAATACCATTTAGTTTATTGGATGTTAGGGTGGATAATTAAACTGATCATTGTTTATTGTTGTTTTTTTATATTGTATTTTGTAAATTTATTTTTGTGATATTTAATCTATCTTATTTGTAAAAACCGCCCACCATGATGTTTTGTTGTAAATAACAATATTCAGTTTATTGTATTGTTGGTTAGGTGAGATTTTGTAAAGAGTTAGCTATAGTAGGTCTCAGACGTGAAATCTTACGGGTTCTTTGGTGTGTAGTTTTTAAAGTCTCCCGGGTAGTATTAATGACAGTTCATTGTTTTTAAATCCTGAAGTAATCAAAAACAAACTACAAAAAAGATCCCCCACCCCATGGACACAAGTATGGAATCCATCATTCATTTCGATCATAATGATTCCCCGATTCCCACGGTCCGTTCGACACCTATGTAGATTTAAATAGAGAAAGAAGAGAGAGAGAGAGGAGAAAGTAATAAAAAAAAAATGGAAAGAAAAGAAAAACACTCTTAAAAGTGTGTTTAGGCATTTGAACAATTTTTTGCCTTCCCTTTGTTAATATGTTTAAAAGCTAAAAATGCATGCATGTCAAATATGCTAAAAATCAATTGTTAATTGCTAAAAACTAGCCATTAACACACAAAAACATGGTACGCATTTCGACATGTTTACAAAGTGAAGGAAGAAAGGTGTTAGAAGAAAGTTTACTGATTCAAAACACAGTTTTGAGTGAGTCAAGAAAAAGAAAAAGAAAAGCGCCTCACCACTCATTACACTCATTCTTGGGGGGGGGGGGCACTGACAATTGGGAAAGAGGTTAAAAATTTAAATAGGCCTAGGAATGTTCTGTTCACATTTTGAAAGGTTAAGCAATGGGGAAGGCAGTTGCAGTGATGACACTTTGGTTCTAAAATATTTTTGTGGCCAAATTAATAAATAATTTCTTTCTGTTCTACCAACATGACCAAGAACCTCTGCAGGGTTGGTTTGTGTTAGGGTTCCTAAAAAGTTTAACGGTTTTTCTACAAAGACAGAACCATTTTCTTGGAACGTACACTTGTTAGAAACATTTTTCCGTAAATTAAGAAGAATTTTACGGAAAATCTGTTTTAGAAAACAATAAAAATGATAAAAAAACAAAAAAAAACATACATTAATGTTAATTTAAGGAAAAAAATTAGGGAAAAAAGGTCCTTCGCCATTGCCCCCCTCTCTCTTCCTGGCAGCAAAATTTCGGACTTTTTTTTTTCGTTTCGTAATTTTAAATTACGGAAAAGTCTGTTAAAATACAAATTGTTTCCCATAATATGAGACAAATTTCTGTTAAAATTACGTCAAGTTCCGTTAATTGACAGAACAGAAATTCTGTAAATTTACCCTACTAGTCTGGAAATTATGCTGCCAGAAATTTCCGTAAATGTACGGAGAATTTTCTAACAGTGTACAAAACCTTTTTTTAAATCTTCACGGGTCTTTATAGAACCCAAAAAAGGTTCTATAGCCACGAAAAAATGGTTCTATGTAGTAGAACCTTCAATCTAGGAACCCTAAAAAATGTTGGGGGAATGGTAATATTAAAGACACTTTCAGGACGGTCGTATAGGTTCGTGGAATAACAGGAAAGAAAAAAAAAAATTGGGGGCCATAAAATGGATTTGGACTCAAAAAAGTTTACCGCCTTAATGTTACTTAACCTTTCAAAATTAAATGTGCAACACATAAAAAAAAAAAACTTTCTAGGCCTATTTAAATTTGGAAGGTCTTCATAGAACTTTTAGGGCGAACCTTAGCACTGCGTAGGGTGAAAAATACAGGACAAAAAATGGTGCTATGTTGGACCCTTTATTCTAAGAGGTACGGGTAACGTATGTGCCGGGCGGCCTATACCCAGGCTACATTTCGCGCTCTCCAGCAGTTCCAAGACCCCCCATATTCAGTCTTAAGGTCCCCTTTCCCGGGAATTTTTGCCTCAGACGATAGCCTGAATTTTTCGTCAAATTTCAGTCGTCAAGCCTGCAAAATTGTCAAAAATTTCAGTTCCCCAGCCATACTTTCGGAGACAAAATCAGTACAAGCTACCAAGTTCGGGAGCTAACATAATGAAAATAGTTATTCTAATGATTGCCCCTCAGGTCAGGACAAAATTAATACTATCAATTAAATTGATAGTATTTTATACGTCACCCATGTTCACCTTGCCATATGTGTTTTAGTGATGAGCCCGTAACTATAGTGTTTTAACCGCCTTACCCCCACCCCCTTGCAAAATATCTGCATGTTGATGGATGAAACGGAAAGTGTAGAGGGATGAAGGGCAATTTTGAAACTTATGAATGAGGAAGTGCAGGGAAAAATAAACACGGGACCCGCAAAAAATGGCAAAACATTTCAAGCAGCATAATAGCACCTTTTGGGACACGGTTGCATTGATAACTGGCAGCAAACTATACCTGTGGAATGTGAATAGTTAAGTCGAAAATGTCCTCTGTCGAAAACGAAGGCATGGGCGGAAGATCTCCGATAATAAATATTAGATTAAAAAAACTGTGGTTAAACCATTTATGTGCAATTAGATTATTCATTCAGGTTTTGTGTAATCTAATACATTGGTAGCATTATTATGTAGTAAAAACCTAGGTCGAGAAAAAATTGGGGCGCTTCTTTCTGGAAAGCTTCTCGGTCTCTTTTAACGGAATAAAACAGGTGCTTTATTACGTGAAGGGGTTTCCGAATTCATAATTGTGTCAGAAAACAAAAGTTTGTGTCAGATGGGTCAGGGTTACGGAGAATTACAGAAGTGGGTGGTTTGGAGTATCGAATAAAGAGCTAATTATTGTTGAAAATGCTAATATGAACACCTTGAAACATTAACTTTGCGGGGTACGGTGCATGTTCGTAGGCCTACGGGGTACGGGGAAATGTGGTTCACGCGTTTATCCGAATGGTTAGTTTACCGAAGAATCGCTATTTCGAAGGTCCTTTATCCGGAAATTTCATACGAGGGTTCGTTTATGATGCGAAGGTTCTCGTTTTTCCGAAGGTTTTTTAATCGGAAGGATGTTAATCGACAGGTTCGTTTATGCGAAAAAGAAAATAGGTTCGGTAGCAGGAAAATTAAATAGATTCATTTAGCTCAAGTTATTCCATTTCGGATCAACGAATCTTTTTCATTTTCGATATCCAACGAACCCTTTGGTTGTTGGTTATGAACCTTGGGAATAACACAAACGTCGGGACCACAAACGGCATTCGGAATTAACCAAGCAATTGTTTCGGATTAGCGAACCTTTAGAATAACGCCTAGTAGGGATATAGGAAATAGGTACAGGTATAGGAAACTTGTTTATAGGGGTTTTAGCACATCTAGTTAGGGTGCAAATTCCAAGCCTTCGAAAAAAAAATTTATGTTAGGGTGCTTTCTGTTTATATTGGCACGGAGGAAACCCCTTATCAATGTTAAGTGACCTGGGAAATTTAGAATTTGGATATATAGAAGTTCATAATATTTTCTCATACAGGGCCCGGGAAAAGTTTCCTTTGTTACTATCATAGAGCTATAAAATAAAACATTAGTGCTATGGACAAAAACAATCTCCCAAATGTGGACGGGGGAACCAAATAATAATAATAATAAAAAAAAAATAATAGACTTAATAATGATAAAAAATAATAATATCGTAGGCGTCGCAATCGTCATTGTCATCGTTAATTGTCGGTAATCTAGTCATCGTCATGGTCATCGTCGTCAATATCATCGGTCTTATCATCGTATTTTCCATTCCATGACACAAGCACAGGGCTGCAGGACGGCCGCTATATACCATCTCACGCATGCGCCGACCCTGAACTTGACCACATGGGTCACGACTTTAAGGTTACATTGTTGTTCCCTGGTTACATTCGACAGTTGTATAAAATTAATTAAAAAACAATCAAGTACAACACAAATATTTACCAAAGATGTGAAGATAGAATACAAAATAACTAACACTTTATAATTGTTTCCCCACAAAAAACGAGTACAGCGCGTTTTTCATGAACGAGTGTCCGAAAACTGGCAAGGTAATGTCCGAAAACTGGCAAAAGTGTCCGAAAACTGGGGCACCAGTCTTCGATGTCATGTTCGCCGTGGTGGATAATGCGACTCGTATTGCCCAACCACCATTTCAATGCACAAGTAATTTTAAGTTTTTTATTTTTTTCTTTTTTGAATTTAATTGAATGATTTTAAAATATTTAGCGAAGTCCTTAAGGGTACATAATTGGTAGGACTACCCTATATATATATAGGAATAAATATATAGTATATATAATATATATATATATATAATATATATATAATATATATATATTATATCTATATGAAGACAAGGTCATTCGAGAGTTCTTAATTCTGGTAGCTAAAGTCTCAGCGATTTTATAAGGGCATTCAAGAGTTTCTAAAATTTTTGGCCCACTGAAGGTTAAAAGGTCATTCGTCGACCTTTCGGGAATTCGGCAAAACAGTTGTTTGCTGGATGAAACCTGTTCAGTATCGATACACTAAAGCCAATGATATTTCCAGTCGCAGCGACGTTTGCTGCTCGTGAGCATGCGTAGCACTTGAGCAGTGGGTCAAAATGTGGTATTGCGCACGGCCAATCGCTCGTGAGACTGCCAGTATACATGGGCTTAAGAGACATTTTTAATTCATACATGAAAAATTTGTTTTTTTGATATAAGGCCATCACCTATCGAATTGTGTTATATTATTGCTGAAAACTGTACAGTTTGAAAGCTAACGGCCACAAGAACTGCTCTCATTATCTTATTCACATAAGTTATCAAGCATTGAGGCAGAATTATACTCGTAGTAACTTTTGAGCCACCTTTGTAGATCTATAAGTTATGTCCATTGATTTCATTGTTGTTGTACATATCAAGTTGCCTCGTTTTTTCTGGTCTGCATCAAAGGCCTCAAACAGGGCTTTAATATTGCCAACTCCAAATCCCTGTTGGTAAATATAAAATATGCACCTAATTAATACTAGCTAGAAAGTAAGCTGGTACATGTTTTCGTATACCTGTTTCACTGTTGCATCAAACTGTGTCTATTTAGCATGCATCTCGATATCGATATGGGTTAACAATTGAATTAGTACGAGAGAACTGCTAGAGAATCGTAAAAATGGGTTCTAATGCAATTTTATTGCTAAAAACGATAGACCAGGGCGTCTAATTTCACAAATTCTTCCTCCATTTCAAAGGAGTAAAACGTCAATGGTCTTGTATCCGTATCCATAGAATGCCTAATTAACAAAGTATAGGTCAAACTATGTAAACGGATAACAAATCTTTTGTACAAAGGTCACAATTTTAATAAAGCTTCAATTTAAATGAGAATAGCCTCAATATATGTGCATCTTGAAAAAAATAAAAAGACCACATATTTAATGCTATTACATATTCATATGGTCTGTCTATCCTTCCTTCCTATCCATCCATCCATCCATCCATCCATCCATCCATCCATCCATCCATCCATCCATCCATCCATCCATCCATCCATCCATCTATGCACCTTGTCCCATAGGACGTTGGCTCCTCGATGTTGTTCATTCTGCACAAGTGACCAAACCATGTCAGCTGCGAGGCAGTGATACGAGCTAGGATCTTTTTTGGTTGAAAGTGGCAGGAGGAGATTCTTGACAGAACTTCTTCATTCCGGTACAAGGCCACAAACAATAGGATTGTTTAAGTTTCAGCCAACTAAACTTTTTTCTTGTATCAAAACAGATAACATGCGACTAATTCAATTACGTAAGGGTAAATTTGACCCCCGTTATCCTTTGACCTGTCTATTTATCGTTAATTTGCCTTTGTGCAGCCATGTTACCATTGACTTTTATGCGATATTTCGTAACTTTATTGATGCATTTTGGAAATTTAGTTCCTTTGTGTTCTATCACTTCCAGCAATAACATTACATTAGTTACCAAATTCACGTCCATACTGTGGTTCCAATAAGGCCGCTTCGAGAATAAAGACCTGAGCGCAAGAATCAAATAACTCCACTTTGGGCACTTTGAGATTTGAGGATTAAAGTTTTCAAAATGCCAAAAAGCAAACGAGGAAAGATATAATGCAGAAGCTGTACGTATATGGACATAGCATATCGCTATCTTTTCGTCAATTAATTGAGTAATTACCCGAGATATTAATCGACAACGATCGACTTATCTTGGACATAAGGACTTCTAGCACTTATATTGCAACAATAGCTTCTACTTAAACATTTCAGTTTAGATATCTAAAATGTGTGTTTTGGGAATTCGGATTCAGAGAGTAACAATTTCATACCTTATTTTTGAAATATATTGTTTGTGTGTGTGTGTTTGGTGGTGTCTCTCGCAAAACTTAATGGCAGTGTTTTTTTAGCAAAATTAACCCAAACAAATCTATTGGTTAACCATTTATTTGATCAAAACACACCAGGACGGTTCCGAATGGAATGCTGTGCCTTTGAACTTGAAGTGCAACATTTTCTTCATCAATGTTCAAGAAATACATTAGAAACCTGTTATATCCATCAGATATATAACTAATTAGCGCATCTTTGGTCTTTACATGGTTTAATCATGAGTAACTTGACCAAGAATATGCAACAACGTTGCATCGAAGTTATAAACACAACACAAAAAGAAGTCCCCCTCTAAACAACCGCTCCTAATTGTAGGAAGTTTATCAAAGTCATGACTAGTTAATAATATTTCTATGATTGTTAGTTAATTGTTGTATGAAAATTAGTTGCGTCCGTTACTTCACTATTGACTGAGCACATATTAAAGACAAAAAGAGGCATTTTCAAAAGTCACAAAAGTTGAGTACTGTTTAGTAATGTGTGTATCATCCACATACACATGATATTGACGAGTCTGGTCAGACGCTGGTGAAGGATATCAAGCCACTCCTGTAAAAACCGTGATAAGTCATCCAGTGTATTTTGCATTGGCACGGGTGACCCATCTGACACACTTTTTTCTGACACACTTAAAAATTCGGAAACCCTTCACAGAATAAAGCACAAGTTTATTCCGTTAAGGTTTCCGAATTCATAAATGTGTCAGAAAAAAGTGTGTCAGATGGGTCAGGTTACGGAAACTCCCCATTGGCACGGGTATCTGCACTGATCTCCCTTCTTCTGGCGTGGCCATTATTGAAGACAAATGTATTACCATAGGCAGCTGCATATGGTACAACGTGTGGACGAAGAATTTCCACGACATACTGGTCAGCATTTAAATGTCAAACGATCTGAATAAGTGCCTTGAAGGTAATGTCAAGAGTTCATTAACAAGTGTGTTGAATACACACATTGCTGAACAGTACATAGAGTGTGTAAAGGCTTTTGTGTTCCTTCGTATCTAAAACTCGGGCGCTTGGAAGTCAATAATATTCAACTCGCCTGTTACAGTGAATACCACTGAAACAAAAACGATATTTAGTATTCAAAATGTTTAGAGAGTTAATGTAGCTATAAACATGATAAATGCGCTTAGGTTGACTTGAATGATTTCATTAACCATGGGATTGACTTTCCTTTGCTATCGGGCAACATGTTTCAATAGATTTAGCGTGGAATTTTAATTTCCATCCACTGCACATGTCCCTTATTCAATGCCCATACCTTCGGAAAAGTGCTAGAGGTGACACGATGGGTTGAATCTACTATAGTCATGAATTTGACAAAGTTCCTTCATATTAGCGGTTGTTCAGAGAGGGACTTACTTTTTGTGTTGTGTTTATATCAATGCAGATGAAAGTCACAGACATTAGCGATTTTCTTTGTTCTTGCTCACTGAACCATAAAAATGTTATGTAATAAGGGTTCATGACGACATTGCAAATAGCATAAATTTGCCTCCTTTTGTGGAGTGTATCGTTGTCTAAAAGAAAGAGCAATGTAGATTGTGTATACACAAGTATATTTTGCATCAATGTTTAGAAGATACACTTCTTACCGTTAAAACTTGTAACATCCATCAAGTGTGGTATCGAGAGATGCGTAAATAATTTATGCATCTTTCTACAAACGACGCCTATTTGAAATATTTTTAGATATGCTAATAAATGTGAGGGAGTACTTTCTTTTTGGGTTGAGTCTGTGTGTGTGTGTGTGTTTGTTTGTTTGTTTGTGTGTGTGTTTTTGTCTTGTCAGTTTACCTGGTGATTATGGCGTTGGATGATCTCCAGGAACAACGTGGGTCTGTCCTGCATTGGCTGAGTAAAGATCTGCAGCAAATAACCCTGATCATCAAAGTCTACCAGAATCTGGTGTTTCTGAAGCTGCCATTAGGTAAAAAGAAAATCCTTCGAAACGTAAGCCAACGGGCAACAGACATAGTTATTCGTATTCTGAATTCTTAATTTCACTCATATCCTTGAATATATCACCAGCTTAAATAGGTGTCTTTTTCCATTTTTTTTCCATTGAGATTGTAAAATTTACCAAATACATTTAGAAATATAAACTGCTTAAGATTTAGTTCCTATTTACCACATCAAATTCTTCTGACACTCTAATCTGGGCTGTGTTGAGTCGTTCACGCAGGTTGGCGTAATACGCATCTGGAATTTTTAAGAACTGCATCCCTCGTGCTCGTAAACTATCAAGAGTCTGAATTATGTTGTCGGTATTCATGGCGATATGGTGAACACCCGGAGAACCGTAGTAGTCGACATATTCCTTCAAAAAGAACAGTAAAAAGATTCAGGTGCTTCTCATGGCCTTAACGCTGAAGGAGTGTGTCATATGGGCGGGGGAATTCAAAACTGTCGCCATCGTGAAGATGGCGCTGACACTTCTATCTTCATTTCTCGGCCATCTCAAGTTTCGCAATTTCTCACTTTATGACCAAGGTGTTTCCATAAGCTGGCCCAATTTTTTCTGACAGTGGTTCTTCTGACATGGTTGTAAAAGATAATATAGAAAGGGGGATCTCAATGTAAATATTGTGATCATGAAAGAAATCTTTTTTTAATTCAATGCAAGTTTGGAAAAAATACTATGATGCCTGCAAATGAGGCGCGGCACTAAACGGAGACTCAAATCATGCCAAATATATTCATAAACAAAATGGAAGTTCGAAAATTAGTCTGTAATGATTAATCTCATTGGCTACTTTGATACCTCAAGGGAAAATAAAAATGCCACCCCCCCCCTTGTTTCTAAACTGTTTTCTATTCAACACAATAGCTTTAAATCTTCATTTGAGAATATGGAACCAATGAATGCTGATGCCACTGATTTATCTTAAAAATGATGTAGAGGTAGGCGGGACTAGGCGTTGGCGGCCAAGAAATTTAGATGTCGTCATTGGTTTAACACGTAAAAGCGACGTCTCGACGATTTTTTTTTTATTTTTGGATAGGCTATAAGGTAATATTTTCTTATTCCAAAACCGTCAACTCCACTGAAAGGGCCATTTCTGATTTTTTATGTATTTATGTATGACGAGGACGAGGACGTATGTCGGTCATGGGAACACTATGACCGACCTACATCAAAGCGTCTATTTTGATTGCAATTTTGGTGAGTTGGAGGAATAGGAAGCACACGCAAATACACTGTTCAGGTGTACCTCGGCCTGATTTTACAAAAGAAAATTAACAATTTTCAGGAAACTGAATTTAATTTCTCAAACTTTAAACCAAAACTGCACCGGAAATACTTCAAAGATAACAAATAATCAACTTTTGGAGATTTATCATCAATTTTGTAGGAATAGTTTGAGGGCAAAAGTAGGCGTACAAGTTTCCGAATTCAGCAACCTTTAACAAATTTGTCATTTTGGAATATTAAGTATCGCTTAATATTATAGCTTCCATTTCTAGAATTTCCTGTGTTACACAGAGATAAACGGGTTTAAACAGTATTCGACACTGACTGCGATGTACACGTACAGTTGTGACCCTCTGTACACGGGACCGACGGATTAACGTCCCCTCCGAAGGACGGGATGCTTTCATGATTCATTGCCCAATTCCAAGTGAACCATGGAGGAGAGCGGTATTCTATATTTAATCAACAGCTCGTATACAGATTAAATCCAGAATTGAGCACCCGAATAAATCCCAGCAAGTGACCCCACCGGGATTCGAACCCGCCACAGGCAAGCACCCTAACCGTTAGGTCACGCTCTCCCGATGAATATAGTAAGCAATAAGTATACACCAATCTATCAAATCTAACATCCATTATAAGATGTAGTTTGAGCATAGAGTTATAATACACTCGCCAAGACACACATGAACGTAAATATTTAATACAGAGTGAACGGGGGCTTCATATTCCTCTTAGTATATTAGGGAGCGGTCATTATTTATGCCAGGGGGAATGGAGAATTTTAACTTTTTTTCGGCAAATTGCGCGTTCCCACCTCGCTTTCCGTTCAAAAATTTCACACTCCCCTTGATCCATGCATATTTCCCCCTTTTAAAGTTCATGTTCCCCTCCCCCTCGTTATGAAAACTTTCGCGTTCCCCCTCTCTTACAAAATGTTTCGGGGTTCCCCCCTCAAATCCTCCCCCCCGCCTCCACCCCCCCCCCCTACGGCGAAATAATATGACCCTCCCTAGTCCCAGTTGAACGAAGCCTGACCGCGATCGTCGGGGCGGGACGCTGTAAAGCCATTTGGGATATCGGCGTGTAAATGGTCTGTTATGAAATTGGACGTGGGCCGCACATACGAAGAAGGATATTTTTGGATTTATTTAGGTCAAGGCTAATCAAGGCAATAACAGCAGTTCATCTCATTAACAGCAGCGCTGACGGATTGGCGCCAAGATACCTCCCTTTTGAAACGCGAAAGTCCGGGGTTGATGCTACAAGATCAGGCAGGGCATTCCATAGCCTACAGGAGATGGGGAAATGATCTTCTTGCGATGCAAATTGACCTTGGGACTTTCAACAGCAGTCAGGAGACCTTACTGAGCGCCTAATGCGAGTATCAACTGGAATCAGCTCAGGTAACTAGCTTGCTGAGGAGATCTGGGCTTGTCCCTAAACATGCGGTGGAAAAGGGTGACAATTCCAAACTGCCCTCGATGACCCAATGATTGGATGAATTAAAACGTGAGCTCACTCTCGGGGAACCAAGATGGAACTGGCACGTCTCGGACGCATAACCCCGCAGCCGCTGCGCAAGTGGCTGTAGCCTACTAAAACTAACACGTGATCCGTCTGCTCATTCAGTCCGCGGTAAGGGTATTTAGCCGCTGACTATGTTTTTACTTTTTTTCAAGTTTTAGACTATTATGGACCCATCTTTTCACATTACATGCGGGACCATTTACTATGAATGATTACCTACCACGATACAGATGTTGAAGCTTAAAGGAATTTTTAATGATTGGAATCACAGCCCAATTTTTGAAAAATAAAGTTTGATGACGTCACGGCATGATGTTTATTATTTTGCTTCGTGGGACCCATTCAGGTAACTGACGTACGTAATATCCCTACATTGGATAAAGCAACCGATTATCGTCATCGTACGTCGGTTTTTGATCATAGGGCAAAGGTTAATTTTGTACTTGTTAGACGTAATAACAAACGGTGTCTTTTGGAAAAAACTATCGCACAGCATCTACCCTTTGGGGCAGAGATGGTCCGTACAGACCTTGATTACATAGCTCGGTTTATATATATCGTCGCCCCCGAGAGGAAACAACTGATATCTAATACCTGACACTTGACCTGGTACCTGACACGTGACACCAAACTAGGCCATCTCGTTACCGTTTATACTACAAGACGGCAAAGCAGCAAGCATTCTGTATCTCGGTTGTCACGCGTAATCGATCAAGATTGAACTATACACGTGGTTTCTGTACAGGGAGGGTAGACACGATCTGCTCGATTTGGCATGGGGGATGGCCAAACGGTAAATTTGTGAACTGCGACATGCATGTACGAGGCAGTCTCGGTCCCAGTGACTTAAAAAATCATCTCCTTAAACCTTTGTTCAAAGATCTAGTAATTGCAGATAAAGTAAAAAAAAATGAAGTTCACATCAAGCATGCTTCGGTTAAATTACCGGTGCATAACTCAAACCCAGAAACTGCCCCGGCAAAAGGAATCTCTCTGCAAACAATAATACCCTTGAACATACGCCCATGCAACAGAGCTATGCGCTCTGGACCATGCGCACCGATACACGCTAATATCAACAGCCGATTATAAGTAGTATACCCCAAACAATGGCACGCCGAATGCGACTATGGGGGCATAGTGAAGGTGGGGTTGCCCCACCCAGCTGAACGGCTAGTCCTTTTGTGGGCGCCCTATGCAGTCTGTGTATTAAAGAGATTTAATGGTTGCCTCGGCGATTGTATTGCATTGGTGCGAAAACACATTTTAGAACGCATGAATAGACTTCAGAGAGTGGCTATGCATCTTGCGTACTTTTTTCGCTCATCTGTTTTAAAAAACCATTTTGTCCATGGACCGGAACTCGAGAACTCAAAACTGAACTTACCGGTACTGTTCCACATGGACAAATTTATAAAAGGTGCCGAATTTGGAACCATGTACTCTAATGTTGGCCCTCATCGACACGAAAATTAACCCAAACTCCAAAGTGGATTGGCGTTTTCTGAAAATGTATTTCCTGTGCAAGTTTGGGCATTTTAATTTTAGAAGGAAGTTTTGTTGTTCCTAGAAAATTGTGAATCTATACGTTTGTAACAGTCCTTCGCCGGCCACCGGGAACGGGGTATTTAGTGTGTTTTCCGCGCTAATATGTATGTTCATCCCAGATTTGATATACAATCACGGCATATCAGGACTAAAGCATATTCCATGTATTATAAGGGAATATCTTTATGGAATCTATTACCTGTATCGGGGCTTTCCAGGCCTGGGGACCGGCGCACGGACTCCGAGTGGGATTATTTGCTGCATAGGTAGTTGTGGTAAGGAATCAGGCCGCGATATTGTGGATGAAGATTGTTTGTCGGGCCGATAGACCAAAACGATGAAACTGAGGTCTGCTCAGACCGAGCGGATGAAAAGGAAGACTTTATCGACGCGGGAATAAACGACAGTATTAATATAAATGGTGGTAAACACATTTAAAAGGTCATATGGGTCCATGGGGCCAGCAGGATTTCAGGGTGCGGGCGGCATCATGTGGACCTACAAGATTTTTGTGCCCAGTTGGGGATTGAAGAACGGGCAGTTGCGCATGACCGTTGCCTGTGGGGGGGTTACCCGCAGGAGACGTATCGACGTGACGATTATAATTAGTTTCAAATGTTTGTCGAAAATGGCGAGAAAAAAAGCAAAATTTAAAAAGTAAATCTTAATCAATGGGTAATTAAGGTTTTATCCCTAATTTCCAAAGTTCTTGTCATAATGGTAACGTTCTTTGGGTGCATTACGTGTGCCATTAAAGTTCATTGAAATATACCTATGGGGAAATTGCGTCTGTCAGGTGGAGTGACTAGGCCAAGTCTACCCACTCTATGGCCCAACGGAGTGCACAGGACGTTATGGACCTAATTGTTAAGGTAGGATTATAGGTGGAAAATTGTTTTTCTTTTAGAAACTAAAAACACTTATAACTTAAACTAGAAACACCCGAACTTCAAAATCAAGCTATTTTGTTAAAATTTGATTATCTTTCATATGGCACATTATTTGTTAAAAAGTTATTTCTAGAACTAGTGATTAAGAATGGTATTCTTGTCTTTCTTGAAAAAATGCAATTACTGACAAGTACTAACATTACCTAAATACCATTACCTGTCTTGGCTAGCACCCACAAAAATCAAAAGTACTTTTAAATACAATATACTTGAACTATATATAATAAGATGAAAACCAATCTTTGACAACTTATAACATGAGAAAACATTATAACAAAATATAGGTTTTCAGTGTAAATATCTCAAAACTATTTTTTTTTTAAACAAAATGAAAATTGGCATACAGGTTTCTCTCACTACATTTCCTTCAATTTTCAACAGAACCTATCCGGACACGGTATAGCAATTCCGGAAGTAAGCGATACGCATAATGCTAGAACCCTATGGAAAATAGCCCGATATTAACCGAATTTCCTATGTTTTTACCTTTTGTGGTATAACAATTTTATAACTTTTCTATTGTAATTAAATTATAATTTACATAAACACATCAAGTAGTAATTGTCTACTCGTCCCAATCCATTTCTACTTTCAACTTTCGTGAACTCGAAATTTCAAAGCTCCGCCCTCACCCTCGTCCTTTGGACTCGGGCTCGGACTTCACTTTTCTATTTCTCGTTCCCTCAAGTTGAAAATTGAAATGAATTGATACAAGTAGACAAATTACTACTCAGCGTAATTTCACTCCTACCCCCACTCAAAATAGCGTAAAAAAATAAATGAAATTAATGGATAAATGGACTAGCTTATTTACAATATTTACAAATTTCTAAGCCGTAAACTCATGCGTCAATCAACTGAAATGACCCAAACTGGTTTGCGGACTTACTACTCTGTTTCTTGCCAAGCGATACGAGATGCTTTGGCAATTTATTATTATCCTTTAGTATCTTACATAATCCCGAGCAGGCCCAGAAAGTACGACCATCACTCAGCGTGATAATACACGATTCGCCATTCTTGGTATTAATGAATCTACAAGTTTGAATCGAAGTTAGCAAGTTAAAATTCCAATGATAACATGTTGAAACAATATGAGTCATATCTTCTGTTTGTATAGTATAAGGACACCGGGGTTATCCTTTCATCACATGTACAATGTGTTAGTCGGTTTGTTGTGGACTTTAAACTCACATTACAAATAGGGAAGCATTGTGAAATAATTTTTAAGTGTGCAATATTTTTACAAGTATATACCTAGATGTGTTTCGAGTCAATATGTTGTTATACTGGAAGTTAATGAAAGGATAACCCTGGTGTCCTAGCAAGCGAAGAACTTATATAGTTGATTAACTTTGAATATGCACAAATGTTATAATATACAATAAAAGGATAACCCTGGTGTCCTGGTTGCCATGGATACAATGTTATAATATATAAAAAGGATAACCCTGTTGTCTCGATAAAAGGATAACCCTGGTGTCCTGATTGCCATGGATACAAAGTTATAATATACGATAAAAGGTCCTGATTGTCAAAAGGATAATCCTGTGTTCATAATACAACAAAAGAATGTATTTAAAGAATACCTCGGGTCTTATGTTGTATAATTTACTTACTATCTTCATAAGGCTTCCCGAGTCTTGCTTCCGATTCATACATCTATAATAAGTCGAAAGTGGTCAGATGTTTAGTTTCATTTTTACATGCACTAGTAAAAAGCTACTCACATGAGCCACCAGCGGGAAGGTCTCTGACACAATCGGCCCACAAGGGGCCTCTCACAGCTGACCATAAGGTCTTCCAACATCATGCCTGGCTTAGGTTGGCTTCATCTACCCTAGGAAGTGTGAAGTAGAGTCATATCCTACCGGCAAATTGTTGAATAAGAGATGCATGCAATTCATAGCCGTATAGAAGTGGGCTTTGGTTGCGATGTAGTGAAGAGTGTTTTTATGTCTGGCCGTGGTTCCGTGTAACTGACATATTTTGTGGCCCGTATTTGTTTTCACAGTCCCCTTTCATTACCACAGCAGCACTCGTGTATATTGTTTATTAAGTGAATAAAGATGTGCTGTCTTCTCAACTCTCTAAGATAGAGTACATCGATCTTGTTGAATTGACACTGCTTCAAATTTGGCGGTGTTTGCTCATCATCAAATGGTTGAGGTGATTCTCAGTGGCCATGTTTTAAAAGTGAAGCTAAATGCTGTGTTGGGGTAGCTTGTTCCAACAAGAATATCATTTTGCCCTTTGTTTTTTTCCATTGGATAGAGTAGATTGCACAATTTTAATGTTGTAGATAGCAGTGAGAGAATTTTTCCAGTATTTTAAGTGTGCAATTTTCTCAAGTAGTATGTTGGTCATGTGAAATGAAAGTAGAATGTGAAAATGAAAGGGTTGGCGCGAATATATGTGAAATAAAAAGTGGCGCAAGTAGAATGGAAATGAGTTGGCGCTAAGTAAGATGTGAAATGAAAGTTGGAGCGAAGTAGATGTGAAATGAAAGTTGGCGCGAAGTAGATGTGAAATGAAATTGGCGTGATCATTAAATTGGCGCGAAGTGTGGAGAATGAAAGTCGATGTTAAAAAAGTCGGGGCGCGAAGTAGATTTGAAATGAAAGTAGATGTGAAATGAAATTGCGCGAAGTATATTGAATATGGAAAGTAGATGTGAAATGAGTTGGCTGGGTGGCGAAGTAGATTGTGAATGAAAGTAGGCGTTAAATACAGCTGGCGCGAAGTAGATGTTGAAATGAAAGTTGGAGCGAAGTAGACTTAATCAAGTTGGCGGGGGTAGTATTGTCAATTAAAGTTGGCGCTAAGTAGATGTGAAGTGAAAGTTGCCGTGAAATCAAAGTTGCCGTGAAATGAAAGTAGGCGTGAATGAAAGTAGCCGGAAATGAAGTGTCGGAATGAAATAAGGCTTGAAATCAGAAGTTGCCGTGAAACTTAAAGTAGGCGGGAATGAAAGTTGTCGTGAAATCAAAGTTGCCGTGACTCAACTTTTGCCGGTGAATCAAAGTTGGCGCGAAATGAAATTAATGTGAATGAAATTGCGGAAAGCATAAAATATTATTCTTGTACATACGAGTCCTCAGCTGGGGGCTGGGCTTCTTCAACTATGGCTTCCCATCGGAAAGTTACTGGGGCTTTGGGCTGAATTTCTTCCCCATCTTTTATTTATTAGCTTATGCAATTTACCCAGGTTTTGGCCGATTAGTACCATAAGGGGTGCGATCACAATACCGATTTTATTAAATTTGAGCTCAACTTTTTCACACAGTGTCTGCTACGGTCTGTTACTTTGGCAAAACCATCATATTTCCGTCGTCCACTTTGCTCGTGTATGTCTTCAACATCGCTAGCCACACTTTCTAACTTCATCTTGGGCCCATTTCAAAACTTTATTTGTATCTTCTACATATTCGCGGACTGTTTTTAGTTCGTGTGCGATATCATCTACTTTCTTGTTCAGTCGAGTAGCAAGCGGTTTTTTTGTTAGTCTGGCACCCACTCACCTCTTTTCCTCGCGCTCAGGCACGGAGCGGTTTCAAGTTCTTCTGGGGTTGTTTTCTGTAGAGTTTCATCAAGTTCTTCTATTCTTTGCTGCATTTAGCGCAAGAGTGCGTTGCTTTCTGCCTCTGTGCCTCATTTTTAAATCTCTTGCTCCCTCCCTGGCGCCCCTTCTCTCGCCCCCCCACACCCCCCCCGCCCCACCCCCCCACCACCCCCCCCCCCCCCCCCCCCCCCCCCCCCCCACCCCCCCCCCCCCCAACATGCCGCACCGTGCCCCACCCACCCCCCCCCCCCGCCCCCCCCCGCCCCCCCAACCCCCCCCCCCCCCCCCCCAACCCGCCCCCCCCCCCCCCCCCCCCCCCCCCACACCCCCCCCCCCCCCCCCCCCCCAACCCCTTTTCTCCCCCCCCCCCCCCACCCCCCCGGCCCCCCCCCCCCCCCCCCCCCCCCCCACCCCCCCCCCCCCCCCCCCCCCCCCCCCCGCCCCACCCCCACCCCCCCCCCCCTACCCCCCCACCCCCACCCCCCCCCAACACCCCCACGCCCCCCCCCCCTCCCCCCCACCCCCATCCAGCCTCCAATCTTCTTGTCCAAGCGGCCTTGCTGCCTATGCCATATTTCTTCTTGATTTCATCTGCGGTCATCTTTCCTCGCGCAGATAGTATATCTTGTTTGTTCTTCCATGGTCATGCTGTCGTCCTCCAGGCATTCCTATATTATAGGAAAATATTTGCCTACCACTCATCCTGAGAAACCTGAGAAAACCTAGGCTAACTCATGCACTTACTTAGGTCTTCCCAGATGCAGCGTGGGTGTTTTCTCAGGATGGTTAGGATCGTCCTATGAAGAGACTACTGCTGCAGCGGGAAGACCTAAGTATTGCTGAGTTATGCCTGTTTTCTTTCTCAGGTTTCTCAGATGAGATGGTAGCGTGGAGCTACATGAAAGTACTTGATAAACATCTTGTAATGAAACAGATATTAACGTAAGAGGGGGAACCCTCCCAGTCTAGACACGTTAAAGCTACCGTGCAAGACGTATACGATATTGAGAAGCACCATGCAAGGCTGTTTAATCATTATTTACACTTCGGTGAAATCTTAAACCCATGCCTTTGATTATTTCAGTATTACGAAATTGCGAGGAGATGTTCCCCCATGAATACATTGGCTAAGTTGGCTAGAAAATAATGTCGGCATCAGCCAACTCGTATGCCAAACAACTTCGCAGTATAGCAGAGATTTTGGCTCTTACAAAATGCCTTTATTATTTGGGTATTTCCTTCAAGAATTTTTAAAACGAAAGAACATACTCGACGTATTTTTTGCCCATATCCAAATTTTTGACCGGGACTACTGGAGACAAAACATACCTCCACAATAGTTTGACATCTAATGTTAATAAATGGAATAACCTCATTTCAACTGCTAGAGGCCCCCTGTGGGCTGATTGTGTCAGAGACCTTCCCGCTGGTGGCTCATGTGAGAGCTTTTTACTAGTGCATGTAAAAAGTGAAACAACATCTGACACTTTTTCGACTTTTATTATAATATGTTATGAATCGCAGCCAAGACTCGGAACCTTTAATGAAAAGTAAGTAAATTTAACATAAGGACACCGGGTTATTCTTTAATCCATCTTTTGTTGTATTAATGGACACAGGATTATCCTTTTGACAATCAGTACCTTTAATATCGTATATTATAACTTTGTATCCATGGCATCAGGGGGACACCAGGGTTATCCTTTTATCGAGACAACAAAGGTTATCCTTTTATTCATATATGATAACATTGTATCCATGGCAACACAGGACACCAGGGTTGTCCGTTTAGTTGTATATTATAACATTTGTGCATGTCAAAAGTTAATCAACTATCTTAGTTCTTCGGCTTGCTATGAGTAACACAGGGTTATCCTTTCATTAACTTCCAGTATAACAACATATTGACTCGAAACACATCTAGGTATATACTTGTAAAAATATTGCACACTTAAAAATACTGGAAAAATTCTCTCACTGCTTATCTACAACATTAAAATGTGCAATCTCACTCTTATCCAATGTAAACAAACCAAAGGGCAACTGGATATTCTTGTTGGAACAAGCTACACACACACACAGCATTTTAGCTTCAACTTTTAAACATGGCCACTGGAGAATCACCTCAACCATTTGATGCGCAAACACCGCCAATTGAAGCAGTGTCAATTCAACAAGAATCGAGTACCTATCTATAGAGTGAAGAAGACAGAAATCTTATTCAATTACATAAACAATATCACATCGAGATGCTTGCTGTAATGAATGGACTTGAACAATACGGGCCAAAATATGTCAGTTTACCACGGAAACCACGGCCAGACATAAAAACACTCTTCACTACATCGCAACCAAAGCCACTTCTATCCGGCTATGAATTGCATGCATATCTTATTCAACATTTGACGGAGGATATGACTTCTACTTTCACACTTCCTAGGGTAGATGACATGCCAACCTAAGCCAGGCATGATGATGGAAAACCTTATTGTCAGCTGTGAGAGGCCCCTGTGGGCCGATTGTGTCAGAGACCTTCCCGCTGGTGGCTCATGTGAGTAGCTTTTTACTAGTGCATGTAAAAAGTGAAACTAACATCTGACACTTTCGACTTTATTATATATATATATATGAATCGCAAGCAAGACTCGGGAAGCCTTATGAAGATAGGTAAGTAAATTATAACATAAGGACACAGGGGTTATCCTTTAATCATATCTTTTGTTGTATTATGAACAACAGGATTATCCTTATGACAATCAGGACCTTTTATCGTATATTATAACTTTGTATCCATGGCAATCAGGACACCAGGGTTATCCTTTTATCGAGACAACAGGGTTATCCTTTTATCATATATTATAACATTGTATCCATGGCAACCAGGACACCAGGGTTATCCTTTTATTGTATATTATAACATTTGTGCATGTTCAAAGTTAATCAACTATATATAAGTTCTTCGCTTGCTAGGACACCAGGGTTATCCTTTCATTAACTTCCAGTATAACAACATATTGACTCGAAACACATCTACTGTAGGTATATACTTGTAAAAATATTGCACACTTAAAAATTATTTCACAATGCTTCCCTATTTGTAATGTGAGTTTAAAGTCCACAACAAACCGACTAACACATTGCACATGTGCTGAAAGGATAACCCCGGTGTCCTTATACTATACAAACAGAAGATATGACTCATATTGTTTCAACATGTTATCATTGGAATTTTAACTTGCTAACAATATATTTGTCTTCGATTCAAACTTGTAGATTCATTAATACCAAGAATGGCGAATCGTGTATTATCACGCTGAGTGATGGTCGTACTTTCTGGGCCTGCTAGGGATTATGTAAGATACTAAAGGATAATAATAAATTGCCAAAGCATCTCGTATCGCTTGGAAAGAAACAGAGTAGTAAGTCCGCAAACCAGTTTTGGTCATTTCAGTTGATTGACGCATGAGTTTGCGAATTTAGGAGTTTTTTAATATTGTAAATAAGCTAATCCATTTATCCATTAAATTCATTTATTTTTTTACGCTATTTTGAGTGGGGTAGGAGTGAAATTACGCTGAGTAGTAATTTGTCTACTTGTATCAATTCATTTCAATTTTCAACTTGAGGGAACGAGAAATAGAAAAGTGAAGTCCGAGCCCGAGTCCAAAGGACGAGGGTGAGGGCGGAGCTTTGAAATTTCGAGTTCACAAAAGTTGAAAGTAGAAATGGATTGGGACGAGTAGACAAATTACTACTCATCACAATAATCAGTCTAGGAATTTTCCAAATATGGGCATTATATATTTATCCACTTCAAAATTTAGATTTTTAAATCGACTGCGTAACATTGTAGTGTAGTTTTAGTGCTTTAAAATATACACAGCCTCTAATAACATTATTTTTACGATAAATAATACAAATATCAATACTATTTTAACACGTAAGGCCCCAAGGGGGGGGCGGCCCATAGTACTCTAAATTTTTTTTTTGCGACTTCTACGGTGACGCAGATTCAAATTTGTCAAGGGGTTTTTTTTTGCTAATTGTCTGATTTATGAATACATACATATACATACATTACAGACATACATACACACTACAATACCTACAGACCAGACAGACAGACTACATACAGACATACATACCATACAGGACATACATACATACTACAGCCATAAACCATACATACATTACATACATCACATACATACATACATACATTTTTAACATTACATACCGACATACATAATACATAACATACATACAGACATACATAAACACATACATAACATAAAACTGGGCATTTATAAGCGCCTATTCATTATGAGATTCCCGGCGCATGAAACCACACAAAATCAGGAACAAGCAATTAAAAAACACACAACATTTATAAACTACATGAAGAGCCAAGCTAGTGAGATAAAGAATACGCTTCCCTGATATAAAAAAAAATTAAATCCGCTCACGGCTTCATTAGAATAATTATGTTGGGTCCCTAGGACTAACGGAAGTGAAAAAATCAAGATATTTTACTAATTAAAAAATTAAAGTAATTAAATCTTGGGATTTATTTGCTCAGATATATACCTTAGGAGGCAATTAATTAATAATTAATAATACTTAAATAACCTTTATATGCTGATAGCATCAATTTTAATTTTGTCATGACCGTGCTCTTAACTGTGTAAGTCTATGGGAAAACTAAGGTGACATTTGAAGTTTCTGAGAAAAATACAAGATGGTGTAAATTTTGCTATATTTTGCAATGATTATTTTAATTGGTTATTCTAGAGTAGATATAATGAATTATTTTGGTTCAAAACCTTATACTGGAGTTGCTGAGGATGGAAATGTGTGAACCACTCTTTTTCGCAGAGTGACAATTTCAATTGGCCATAGGTCATAGGTCAAAGTTCGGATTTTCATTTTTATTGTGGGTATGTGGTTCTTACGCGACCACATTTACTTGTGTTAGTGTCATGATCAAACTCCCACGGGAAAGTGGTTATCTTGGTTCGGTCCCTACACTGTTAAAAATGTTCCTAATTTTACCTTTACCTTTACCTTTTAAATTACGGTAAGCCCCAATTATTCAATATTCTTCACGCTTTATTACCTATGCCTAACATAAAATTACGATTTGGAAGCAGAAAAATGTAAATAAACAGTGGCTAGAAAATAATACTACACATTTTGAAAAAAAAAATAGTATTTATACGCTGACCGTTGTTATATTTTCCGTAATATTACGTTCTTTTGTAACTTACTTGTTTTAATGTAAGAATATGAACTATGAAAATCGTTTTACCAATAAATTGTGTTAAATAACGTTATAAGTGCTTCATTAAAAAATGCAAACTCGTATTTTCCCTTTTCCTCCTTTTTGTATTATATTTAGTTTAATTTGAAAAAAGTAGTACACACGCATATATATTTAATTTTAGCATCTGTTATCAATAAAGTCATGTAGTGTAGTGGATAAGGTTTAGGACTTGTAATCTTAAGGCCCAGGTTCGAATCTATTAAGGTACATGTATTAAGTTTATTCATATGATGATTAAGTAATTGGTGACATTAGTATGTCTACATTACCAGATAAAATAAAGTGGTTTAGATCTTTATTTTTTCACGTTTTCCCTTTGTTTATTGCCTCTTTTTCTCAAAATTGTTTGCCTGAAATGTAACTTTTTAACAACCTTGTGGTAACGTAAATGCAACGTTTGTATGATGCCATAGCTACAACGTGAAATTTGGTCAGAGGATTGTAATAACGTTTTAATTTATTAATATTGTTTGAACAAGTCAAAAACCAACAATAACGTTGAAGCTGAGATTTTACACCGTTATTTTACGTTCCCTGCAATGGTTTCGTATTTTTACGGCTCCAGTTATTTTACGTTCTGTACGTTGTGAGTCCCAGCTGCCAGTCAAATCCCTGTTTTTTTACAGGTTTATTTTTAACAGTGTAGGAACCCCCGCCCCCTTGCGCACTAACGGAAGTTTTTTTAGCTTAGGCACTTAAGTGTTAATGAAAATAAATGTAATAGACGCTCTATATATATTTTAGGCACCAAGTTAAAAAACAGATTGTGGAAATATTTGCCGACGAGAATCTATATAGATTTGCAGTGGATAAATATCACACCCATATTTCGAAATTTCCCAGACTGACAAGTTAACTACCTCATCTTGGACGAACGCTACTACATTTTTGACAGAAGCCCAATTGCGTTCTGTCCATTATTAACCCTCGTCTACCTGAGTCACTTTTTGTAACAAAACTCCCGAAGGAGGGGGGGGGGTGCTTTTTCGTCACTTAACATCCAATTCCTGTAAATTTGGTACCAAAGCATAGCTTAGAATTTCTTCTTTCCATTGGTACCAAAATACCAACATCCCCATTATGACGTCACTATGACGTCATATGTTGAGGAAAGTACGAATTATACTGAACATAGGGTGGAAAATTGATATTTTGCAATTTTAGTGACTCAAACACCTTATTATAGCACTAAACTAAAATGCTCTCATTATATAAGATTAGTCATTTCCCATCAAGGAGAGTCAAAAACAGTTTTGCTGACATGCAAACTTTATGACATCATTGTGACGTAATGCTAGGCATGTTGGTACTCATTTGGATATCAATGGAAAGAGGAGGACCATAGCTATCTATTGGTACCAAAATCAAGTGTCTGTGATACTCCTGTGTCGTGCTAGGCATGTTGGTACTTCTCTTCCGAAGGGGGGTGGTAGCCACCCCCACCCCCCATCCATCACTTTGGGATCACCCTGTATCCTACCTATACCCCGGTGGATGTTTGTTTTGTTTTTGGATGAAAAGGAGCGGAACATGTCAATTGACAATTACATTAAATAATTTGGCACCAAAAAGGGGGGTTTAGCAAGCCGGGGAAAAACCCGAAGGGGGGGGGTGGTAACCACCCACCCTTCGGTAGACAAGGGTTAAACCTGATACAGTAACACAAAGATCCTAAGGTCAGAAATATCCTTTAACACAAACAGATGAGCATTGTGCACATATGTTATGATGTGAATTTCCACGTAATAAAAAATATTTCATTGTTTTGATTAACACTCAAGTGTATCTACTTGTTTTTGCGCGCCATGTTTTATCGCTAAATCATTTGCCCTTTTTTGTAATTACCTAATTATCAGTTGCGCATATTTTGGTGGAAAAAAAATCAAATCGGCCATGGCATTTTAATGCTAATTAGAACAACTAAGCATTTGTTTTGCCCCTTAAATCGCCCTGGAGTAACCCTTTTTCCCAATTTTTATTGCATCAATGTAAATATACTTATTTTCTCCTATTATTTTATTATTTAAGAAATAAAGGGTTTGCAGTGCCATTTATGGGCGAATAATGTGTCCGAGGTAAGAAAAACTAAATAATGGGTGAGGCGCAGCCGAGCCTATTATTTGAAAGTTTTCTTGCCGAGGATACATTATGAGCCCATAAATGACACTGCAAACCCTTTATTTCTATTCTATTACCTAAAACAGCTTCATTTAATAAGAAAATGCATTGGCGACCCATTATTGCAGAATAATGGGCAGTAAACTGACCAATCAGAATGCTGGATTTTTAATAATGGGCAGCAGAGGTAATAGAATATAAAATATATTTCTTTCTTTATTTATTTAAATCGGGGTTATCAGATATTATGCAGAATAATTTTTCGATTTCTCATCCAGTTCTTTTTTTAACCTCTCCTGGCTTTTCTATCATAAGGGTGAATTTGGTGACTGTTTAAGAATATTAAGGTCAGAGAATATTTTTTTGTAATACTTCGAAAATCGAACATCATTGTTTTAAATGTAGAATAGACCATTTCTATATGATCAGCCACAAATGGGAGTTTAAAGGGCCATCATAGCAATTATTCCAAATATGGAAGTTTAAAACGCCATCATTTCATTTTACGGCCGACTTTGGCCAATCATATATATAGGAATGGTCAATAGCAACAAGTCCATTCTATCAAGGCGCATCAAAGTCGCAACCAAGTGTTTCCTAAACGAAACTTTTCGTGCGTCCTGGTGTTGGATTGTTAACGTACCATTCTGCGGCGGTCATCATCTCATCCTTTGGCTGGCTTCCAACGATATGGTCAATAAATTTAAGTCCACTATCAGGTCTGAAAATGAATAAATTATGGTTTACTTATTAAAATGGATTTAAAATTTTGATACCGACAAGATTTGTTTC
The DNA here is from genome assembly GCA_023653785.1 of Ophioderma brevispina. Lineage (NCBI taxonomy): Eukaryota > Metazoa > Echinodermata > Ophiuroidea > Amphilepidida > Ophiodermatidae > Ophioderma > Ophioderma brevispina. The sequence continues at coordinate 74,963 of JAMKCH010084800.1, forward strand.
ATAGAATCAATAAATTCATGGGGCGATAAGAGGGGTTGACGAGATTCGAAATGGTTTCAGGGGTGGCTTCAAACAAAAGCCCATGATATACTACCAGTCGCAGCGAGCGATTGGTGTGCGCAATAGCGGATTTTGACCCAAGATCAAGTGCTCACGCGCAGAAATCGCTCGCTGCGACTGGAAGTATATCATGGGCTTAAGCCACCATCTGCTCGCCGTTTTCATCCGGTTCTTACCGGTTGAATGATCGGTTTCGGTTTTTCTAAACAATGAAACATCCATGAATCCCCGACAAACAAGTAGCCTTGTTCAAGGCACTCTATCAACTTCGTTCATTGGTTCACACGTCTGATACAAAAAAGTCACAGATTATATTAGGCAGAAATTATGCGAGGAGTGGAGCATATTCCTATACCTAAAATTAAACAACTAGCAATACCATGGTGATAACTCACTCTGTCATTCGAATGCCGCCTTGGCATTTATGACTATTTCCTTGGAAAACTGTTAATGTCCCATAGGCAGGCATCATCACTTGGGGTCCTGAGGGATAATTGCCCAACAAGCACTTATCTGCATTCTGTTCCTGATGGTAAATGCCCAACAGGCACTTATAATGCTTATCAGCATTCAGGTTCCTAAGGGGTTTAGGAATAGGATATCACTCCTTGTTTGATTTTCGTTCTTTTAACTAGCAGCTGTACATGTACAGTTGCGAATATAGGGTGTTCCAAGGGGTTATTGCCCAGCCGGCACTCGTAGGCATTCGTTTCATTTTAGGGTTAGAGTTTACGGTTTTTTATTTAGAGAATAAAGAATGGTGTCGCCGGTCTTATACAACAAGAAAGGACTGCCACCGGTCTTATACAACAAGAAAGGACTGCCACCACCCAGTGACAACAATCGAACAACCCGGTGAACGCAACGATCATACGCAACGAGACGCAACGTTTGCAGGCGAGCGCGAACAAAACGCGGTGTGACGCGAGCGCTTCAACCTCCAAAATGTATACTAATTCACGCGTATGTCCTACATAATATACCTTTTTATACCAGTTACACGTGCTCTGAATAAATTGGTACACTCAGGCACGACATAGTATGCACGTAGATTTACGACTGAGTTTTGCGAACGGACCACAGGACCGCAGCAATTTGAAGAAGCTTGTTGTCGACGGATGGTGATGATGAGCACTTATCAGCACAGTATTATGTTCCTGAGGGGTAAATGCCCAGTAGGCACTAATCAGCACTGGCCATTTTTTTCACATAATTAATCAGCACTCAAATAACCATGACTGTTTCTGAATGCCGTTGGATTAGTTAGGGTTAATTTATCTGGATGGAAATTTCCACTCCACCTTACTGCCACACACACACACAAAAAAAATTGAAGAATCCCGACGGCGCATTTTCCCCTCAAAATATGCCTGTATCTTTTAAACTTTGCCCTTGTTCTCTTAGCGTCGTTTAATATATTTATACACCTCTGTTCGCATATGCACGCATCTTCATTTTGCAGAGATTTTAAACTATATAATAAACATCACGATGAGTTTGACCTTATCATTATAACAAACAATGCTCCGGGATCTGTGCATAGTACACATTATACCATTCTACTGGTGTAAAGAAGTTTGACCAATACTTTATATATGATTATATTCAGTCTAAATTTTAACTGATCAAGTTCATTTTGAAATGACACATAACATATTTCAAGTATTATTTCTTCTATATTTGATATAATTTTGTTGAAACTGGTGTTAAATGATTGCCCTGGTAAAACTAAACAGAAAATGCTTATCAACTGTGTGTAACAGCTCCGTAATAAGCTTTTCAAGTTTTATTTTCGGAGGGCCTCATTATAATCGCTGCCAGAATTTATCAGGCAAAATTGTAGTAAGGGCAGCGTGATGTGTGCCAACCCGGAAGCACAAATAAGTTCTTGACAAGCGTCACGCGATTTGTAATTGGTCGGGTAGCGTGCACCTATATCGCGATTTAATTTGCATAATACATTGCCTGAGAAATTCTGACAGCGATTATAATCATTGCGTTGGTATCCAAATATATTTTGGGGTATGTGCAAATCGTCTCTTAGATTTGGAAGATATTCGTTTTCAAAACATACACGCGTAGTGTTAATTTAAAACTTACAGTATCTTACACAGTGCATCCTCATGACTGGGAGGTTTGTAGCCCGGCAAAAACAGGCCGTTGTATCCGCTCCGGTCTACGAATGTATGTGTAGTCTCACCAAACTAAAGACACAAATGTACGTTTCAAACAATTAACATGACCAAGTCCTTCATTTCCATAATGTACTTACTTTTGAAGTCGAATATTCAATATCCTGGATAAAATTATATTTAATGAGCAAGCTCGAGAAATAAATGTCATAGAATATATGATTTTACAGCAAAATATACGAATCTCGTATGTCTGTCCGTGTATTTCTATATGACTTTTCTTAAACTTACAATCATCGAAAAAACTAATTTTGGTTACACTTGAGCAATACATTGGAACATTCCAATGTCACAAATGGATTGAATTGGGGTAAGTCAGTGTTTCTTCTAGAAAGCCGGTCTTCTCTTTCACCAAAATCTTCCCCAATCCCCTCAATCAATGTTGAGGGGGGGGGGGGCTGGCGGAAGCTGTTGATAGCAATGACTCGGATCAACATTGAATTGGCGGAGAGGGGGGGGGGGTCAGCTTTTCCCTAAAATCGGGTCAAAGTGATCCAACATTTTTTTCGAGGATTGTGCCGTCGTCGCTCACATCACTACTGTCTTATCTGGCATTTGACATTTTTGTGTCATCTGCAAGAAGAATTGCAGAAGGCACATAGGGATTACTCTGTAGTATGTCTTGTGTATCTGTGTTCTCGTTTGTATGTGGTAAAATGTTTGTTAACCCTTAATAACTGCAGCATGTAGGAGTTTTGTAAGGACTACGATGACGTAACTTGGTGGAAGGGAGGGGCGGGGTGGGGTGACATGTTGGTGACCTCATGTGACCTGGTGACCTCATGTGACCTTTGGCCCCATTCACAAACCGCGACGTCAGATGACACTCGCGGTTCGGGGACCGCGATGTTATTTTTTGTAATATTTGGTCTGTGAATGTGTATTCTACGGGGTTGTTTTGTTTTTCTTTTGTACCATCGACGCCAAAAAAAAATAAATAAAAATTAAAAAAAAAAAATTAAAAAAAACGAAAATTAAAAAAAAAAAATGTTTCTTTTTTCATTTTTTTTGGATTTTTTTTCAGATTTTTTTTTTAGAATTTTTTTTTCACCCCCATGGATTTTTTTTTGGCGTCCGTTGGTACGTGTGTTGAAAAAAATGAATGAGGGGAAATAAAATATTCGCTATATAAATGGCTGGGGATTACTAATCCGGAAACCAGCCACAGAGGAGACGAGACTGAGAGGTTAGTGGACTTGAGTTCGCTGTTGTTCTGCCTGCTGTAGCCATCATGGCCCTGGTCGTGGCCTTTTCTGCAGCTATGCCGTATTGCATGCAATACTGCATGTCGCATAACTAAATTGCGCAATTACTAAGTATTCGTCTCCGATTAGACTGTTCACACAAAAATGGATCTTTTGCTGTTTGTTGGGATGGGCTATGAAATGGAAGCGGCAATATCTCATTTGAAGCCTCTTTACTCACAAATTTGTACCCCTAGCTTACCTGAAAAAGCGCCCTCTGCCATTCTCAATAGTCTTGTGAAACGAGTGGTTCATAGATAACCACCCGCTCACTCCTTTAAACCTTCTTACCCCCCAACTACTAAACCCTTTTTTTTCTTTTCCCCAAAGAAATTCCTTTTTCTAGACGGGTATTAATTACAACTTGTTATTGTTGATCCTATATCTCCGGTATACCCGTTGGCATTAGTACATTCACTGGATTGTCCAGGGAAACGGTTGATCCTTGGTACATGAGCAGTGGCAGGAGGGGCGAAGTGCTCCCCTGCTCAGAACCCTTGCCCAATTTGCCCCCCCTCCCGTCAGCCCCCCAATAAATTGACCGTGAATTAACGTGTCTAGCTATGAAAAGACCCAAATTCGCCCCTTCAGTAAATGCTTCGGCACCCCTTCTGACCACCCCCCCCCATGGGAAAGGTCTAACCAGGACTATAATATTTCTAGGGCTTTTATTTAATTGTAGGTTCAGTGCTTTGCGTCCATTTTAAGCGAAAAGATTGTAGGTACATTAGTGGGTTCCGTCAAAGTCGGAAGGTTTGTGTGGTGTTTGGGTGGGGGGGGGGGTGGTTTGCCACCCGTGCTTTATAATTTATGTGTAAAGTGGGCCAAAAATGGTACTTAGTTTTAAATTCTGATGCTACTATAAGCAAATACTGACAATATTTTATATCCATCTTATTTTAGAGTCTTGTTTTACTTTCTATTATATAAACTATAAACCCACATTAGGACTCCTATGACGTCATCTTAAAACGTTATATGTTTTTACTTTTATTGGAGAAAGGACTTTTAGCATAACCAACACTGATATACCACACAGATTGATGGTTGTCATTTTTTTTACGAAAAAATCGGGGGTGGGTTGGTACGGCCCCCCCCCCCCCCTCCGATTAAGTAATATAGAAAAAAAACGTTGGGTGGACGGAAGTCGCTAACTACACAACAAGGTTTTCTTTAGAAAAGATTATTTCCTAGTAGAGGGCCTATGAAACTAGTATACTACTCTATCAATATCGCCGGGAGTTTGTGAAAATCTCTATTGCCGCATGATGCAGCCATCTTCCTAGATCCCTGGGTTTATTAACAACCTGCCATATAACCTAACCCCCATATAACAACATATTAAGACACCAGATGTACTAGAGAAGGCTTGGTCTATAGATTGTCAGATAGATTATCTGGGCTCATTATTAAAAAGTGCTTTAGGGAGTTACTGACAAAATGGATTTAATACCTATTATTAGCTCAAATTATCTCAATTGTTTTTAAGTGTCCCCTTTGTGGGAATTTGAAATAAAGTGTTTTTCTGGGTAAATAAAGGAATTGGCATCCTTAGAATTATGTGGTTCTCTAATATACAAAAAAGAAAGAAAGGGGCGCATGGTATAACAATCTAGGCATTAGCCTGGTCCTGTGCCCGAAAAATTGTATTCTTGCACCACCTGGTTTTTGATCAAGTGTAATGATACTTGTGAAGTGCGGGGTCACTATGAGCTAGAGTTGTCTCAACTCCCATGCACAGTTCAGTACGCCATCATCAGGTTGATAAGAAAATACACAACCCCCTACCCCCTGTTTATGGTATGGATATATGATGCCCAGAGCCACAAGGTCCGTTCAGTTCAATGCATGTACAAGTTCAACACAGAACTTTGTCCTCGGAGGATGGGCATATGTAACTCATAGTGGGTGCAGTGGCGCCATAAGAGACGCCACCCGTGACCGACCTCTAACCTGGCCACAAGTCATTCATTCAGTTTTTCTTTTTCAGTGAGTTTAGGGACATGAGCGTCACGGTCACGGGTGGCCAAACAAGACCTTTCACAAAGCTTTACTTTTTCTGTGTGAACATTGGCTTTAGGAAAATTTTCAGGATTGGGCCCCGGTGGCCTTCGCGAAGGGGGCGGAGCGCGAACAGGAGGGGGCTGGAGGGGGCAAGCTTCGGAATTTGAATGTTTTGGTTACAAGTGTTCAAAATTATTGGGGGAGGGGTAAAGGGTATTCTGAGCCCCCCCCCCCCCCAATCAAAATTATTGGGAGTGCAAGCCCCCCGTTAAGCCGTTTCTAAGCCCAATCCACAACAAAGAGGCAAAATGATCCAAAACTAATTTTGTGTGAGTTCGTCTTTCGTGTCCAAACACATCATCTCAATATGATCCAGCCAGAGAGATTTGTAGGCTTACAGACTACACGTATGGCTGCTTCACTTTCCGCAAGTTCTGTCTGTGCATTTTGCTCGGGCTACCAAGACAGTTTCTATATTGCTTGTATGTCCTGATCTTCTTCCAGTAGCCCCACTTCTGTAAGGAATACTAGATCGGCCAATTTGTGTGGTAGTCTAATGCGACTGTAGGATGCATGCAACACGGCAAATCTAAAAAAACGGAATCAAACAGACTCGTCTCGCCAGTAACTCTCTCTCGCTCCCCCCGTGGCCGGTTCCCGCATTTGTATCCCCAGCCATTATAAGCGAAAATTTATTTTCACTCAATTTTTTTATCGTCCAGCGACGCACAAAAAAAAATGAAAAAAACATCTTGGGAGAAAAATTCTAAAAGAAAATTCTAAAAAAAAAAAACCCAATCTAAAAAAATTAGTCAAAAAAAATAAAAAAAAGCGAAAAAAAATTTCAAAAAAAAAAAATTCCAAAGTGAAAAAATAAAAAAAATCAAAATTACAAAAAAAATTTTTTTTGTTTTTAATTTTCATTTTGTTATTTTTTTTTCCAATATTTTATTTTTTTATTTTTTTGGCGTCGATGGCACACCGTAGTATTCAGTACTATAAATAACACAAGTGGACATTGTGCCCAATTACAGAGATATTAATCAGGCCATGGCCAAAGGTTGTGAGATCGAGCCCCGCTGTGCCAATGTGTTTCGCCCTTGAGTAAGGCGCTTAACCTCAATTACTCCCCTCTACCGAAGGTGTATAAATGGGTCCCCGGCATTATTCAATGTTATGAAAAAAGTAAAAAGCAAAAAGGTACAACCACATATGTTCTAGAAATATCTTAGATTCAACATTAATAGCTAAAAAAATACCTGAACACTTACTGTTTTCACTTGTCCAAATTTCACCTTGCCATGGTCGTCAACTTCCTCCCATAATTCTTTAGTCACTATGGCACCTTTTTCTTTTGCTTTCTGTTGAAAAAAATAACAAAGCAAATGGTGAGTACAGATAGTAAAAACTACAGTCCACGAATATGCATCTCCGTGTGAAAGTGGATATGTTCCTAAAAATTGCATGTGAAACTATCCCGTTCATGTAGCATATCGAATACTATCCCGAAACCTGCCTTTATTTTGCTATGGACCAAATGAGACTCGAACCCACGACTTGCGAATTATTAAGGCAAAGATATAGACCAGTACGAAACGCATTTTGCATACGCGTTACATAATATAGCTGCCACTATTTTTATAGATGAAGCAACATTATTGACCCATCTCAATTTTGCTACTTAACAATCGTCATAATGGGAGAGATACAATTCTACCATATAGTGCATTCAACTAACCTTCATTATCCATTCAATATCTTCGACTTCAAAGGCAATATCTTTGACCCCGTCGCCATGCTTTAGTTGATGTGCTCCCATTTCTAAGAACCCAAACAACGAAAAGGTTAGCCAAAACTAATACGATACCTTCTGTGATGTTAATTTTTACAGCTGCAGCCTTGAATCAATGTAGATTTAGTGATTCTTCTTGTAACGAATCTGAGACAAATCCGTACCCTCCACTATACACGCGGCAGTTTTTGACCACCACCATGCTCCAGGAGCAGGTCTCCCTCACTTACCCCAAAGGGCAGCTATTATTTTTTCTTATCTTTTTTGGACTTAGAATTTTTACCTCTGACCTGAAAAAATAATGAAAATTTTGTGTATTTTCAAAGAGGAAATAGCGAGATTCGAACCCGAGACCACTGTATCATGAAGTAAGTTACCTAACCACAAGACCAGCGAGGATTGGTGTGCCAAATTTGCAATTCGAATCCTTGATAACATTTACGGAATAAATCGCTGCTGCTGTTGTGGTCAGCTCTCAATATAATGAATAGCTCCGTTCTGGAACGGTTGCCACAACCTATGCTCCAGGAGCATGAGTGGTGGTCAAAATCTCACACTTGCCTCCAGCACCATGACAATAGCAAATGAGGTTAGCTACTTCAATTATATTATATATTGGTTAAATTATTTTACAATATGGCAATAGGATTGTGATGGTAATGTAGTAATTAAATCATCAATATTAAACACTTCCAGTGAATTTCTCATACTTAAAGTCATGTGTATATAATCCAGTACTATGTCTTTATCACAAAAAGATCTATGTTATGGTGGGCATATTCAATTTTGGGGAACCATATTGGATTTTTTTTTGTGGCAGTGTGGTGATCAAATCACATAAACTTTCCACTATATTCCTCGTGCTTAAAACATGGGAATATAGCCAAAATATTGTTTCTGTTAAAATACCTCAGAGGGTTTTAATGGTTTTTGGCATGATGCCGGCTATATTTTTTTATTCACACAATTTTGCTTTTCCTAATAAACTAAAATCTACGGATAGAACTATACTCCATTTCCATCCTTCGGATAATTGCATATATTTCAATCAAAGAGAGTGACCCAATAAAATGCATCGATGCACCCAATTTATACCAATCCTCGTTACACCAACCCCCTTTGTGTGGATATAAGTCTACGAATAATTGAAAATAAAAACAGTTTTCACTTTATCTTAGTGAGGCCCCTCTGTTCAGGTATACCATACTCCCACGCTCAACGGCGATGCAGTACAACTAGTACAGATACGCGAAAGGTCAGAGCACCCGTAGGATTTTCGTCTTCCCTTTTGGATTCATTAGGGGCCAGAGTATTAGGAAATGATGGGTTAAACATTTTCAGACCCCTGCCCCAATTCTTCAAAGTTAGCTAGAGATGAAAATTTGAAATTTTTTTAGGGAGGGGGTCAACTGTGTTTTAATGGTACACTAACAGCATTTATTATGGTTTTTCAGCGATTTTAAAATTCCCGGGTACCCAAATTCCCGATACTCAGATCTTGCTGAAACTCATGCGAAGTTGTCTCATATGACCCAAAAATACAGCCTGTCTCCAAAATAATGGTACAATCAAAAACCGAGTTTTTCAATATTATATCTCAACATAAGTAAGTCTTTTTGTACATCACATTAAGGAGAAAATACCAGGCTTTCCAGGTTTTTGTTTCATCTCATTTGGCTTGTTTCAATCGAGAGATAAACTCCAGTTTACTGCGGAACACAAAATCGAGTTTGTGCCCCACTTCTGGTTGAGTGAAAAACCGGTAACGAATTTGTTAAACATAAGTTATTCACACTTGAACAATGAGAAAACTTAAAAAGGATTAAATTCATAAAGAAAAACTCTAAAAGATTACGAAAAAGCTACGTAATGGTGATGTCCAGTAAGTTCTGGCTTTAAGATAAAGTGAATAACATTCGACATACTGTTGTTGTTAGAACTTAGAAGAAGAGAACCATGAGCGTACAGCTGCTGCGCGTACAGCAAGCCGGAGGAGAAGTTGTGTATGGTCTTTAAATATCATGAAACGCAAATTCCCTACCAACACTTTGATACTTTGCTTCCAATTCAAATGTGTGACTTCAACAATTAGTAAATGCACAAAGATAGTGGAATATTTTAAACCGTTTCTTTGGTTTGGAGTGTTTTTATTTTGGTTGCAATTACATTCCTTCTGGCATGATTTTAACAGCTACCAATTTTGCAATAAATTCAACGTTCCGATTTCATTGCCGTGACAAGATATTTTTAGGCTTATTATTTAGAAAAGAACGATCGTTTCATTGAACTGTATGATTTTTGATTATTAAACGTGTTCGATAAAACTCGACTTCTTTTGTTTACTTTAATCTGTGTTTTGTTTCTCTGTCAAGTTGCAATCTTTTGTGAGCTTCCAAACAGCATGGGCATAACTGGGCGAAGCAACTCTGCCCATGCATAAAAGTGGCACAAAATCAATTTTGGTATATCGCACTAAAGTGATTATATCTCTGGATTGACAATAGCAAATAAGATGAAACAAACACCATTGGAAAGCCTGGTCTTTGTTCTTTAATATTATACCAAGGAAGAGTGACTTATTATGAAATTTCATAATTAACCAATTTTTTTCTGATTGTACCATTTTTTTTGAGACAGGCTGTACACTTTTGACAGTATGTGGCATTCGGTTGCATAATTAAATGGAAAAATGTATATGGAGGTCACCTAAGATTGGACTGATGTTGCGAACGGTGCTATGACCACACCAGTTACAATTAATTTTCTGCTTCAGCATTAAAAAATATTTGACACCACTTTCAGCAAAATCTCAGCATTTACCCCAGGATCAGGCTGACTTTGATCCTCTTTAGCCTCTAATATACCGGTCAGAACTAGACAAACTATACCCAATTTTAATCCTCGCTGAAAATGACAACACAATACTAGTACAGTAGCTATTCCTTGAACTATCCTCAAGTACGAATATCTAAAAGTGGGTCAAACTTTGGTTTAGAAAAATCAAATCAATTTCGCTCCGCACGGTTCTGTTTGTACAAAGTGTATATGAATGTACATGGTCAGTTTAGAGAACCATCCTTTTTTTAAAGGCTAAGAGCTTTCCGCGTTATTCCATATCAAATGAAATATGAAAAAAAATGAAATGGCGGTGTGCAAAAGTTGCTGTTACAGAATGTGATAAATGTCACTAACTTACTTTGGTCATATATAAGAGCTAGTTAAGATTTAGTAGTAGTTACACTGCTGTTGGTTACCTTTAGTATTTTAATGCATATTTGTAACAATTTAATATGACTATACTCTAGAAATTAAGGAAACCTCAAATATTCCAAATAACATCAGCCTACTACTACTTGAATTACCATACAATTTAATGGTTGTTTTCTATAACAATGCTTTCAGTAGTACACTTGTTATTATTATCAAGTTGCCGTGCTTGAAGTTGTATAAGATAACATACATGTAAATAAATTACTTTCCGCTTCGAAAACCAGATTGAACTTCAGCGTTTTATATTTTGAGGCTGTTTACTGTCGTTAATACTTCACTTGCTGAGAAAGAAAGTACCGTGTATGGTTCGAGTTTAAGTAGGTTGCACTCGTCGACATTTCAGTATGTACGCTGGTATCGGCTTCTCAAGAAAAATTCTCTGGTGTTGCAATGATATTCAATTAACGCCCCCTAAATTTCAAGGATTTCAAAGCTAAGGATTGTAGTTAGTGACCAATCAACGTTAGGATTTTAAAATTAATCTCTATTGCATTAACATTAAATCATATTAGATATGATTTCAAACCTATTATAATTTATATTATTTTGGTATTATTCTGATTGGTTACAAACTACAATCTTTAAGAATTTACTTTTAAATCCCGGAAATTTAGAGTGTAGGTCTGCAAAACCAAGACGACCACCACCCTTAAAAAGGTAAAAAAAGTATAAAACTACCTTCCGTCACACGTCCTGTTGGATTCAGACAAGATTTGAACACCAAAATAATCTGCAATAACAAGAAGACAACGTAAAATATTCAAAGGATAAACACGCAATTCATAGAAAGAAAATATCTACCCCTTTGGGATTCAAGAATCCGCAATCATGGAAAAACAGCTTGTTACACTCTGTCCAATTTAAGGGAAAAACGACCCCCTCTTCTCCAAGGCAATTACGAGGTTTAGAAAACCGTTTGCATGCTTACGCAGACGCGGTAATGTGGTAATGCAGTGAGAGCGCCCATGCCCAGCTGTGTTCAGGAATGTGACCGATATTGATCGAGTGGACATTGAACTTATGCGGTCACATTCCTGAACACAGCTGGGCATGAGCGCTTTCACTCCATTACTGCATCTTCATATAAGCATGCTTCCAGTTTTCTAAGTCTCGTATATGTTGATGTTGATCCGAGTTATGCTGTTAAAAGCCTCTCCAGGATCCGCAACATTGAAAGATGGCGTGGCGAAGGATAAAGGTGTCCCAATAAAAGTAGAGCAAGCAGATATCCTTCAATTTATCAAAAAACACTATCCTGAGTATTTCATCTTTGAGGAGTCTGTTTTTGACCATCCCAATGGGATTTACACAGTTTACATAATTTGCCCATTTGCTGCAGGTGAACGACTTTTACGACAAATGAATGCACTGCTGCATTCATGACACGCCATTAAAATATTAACAAAATGCACGTGATATTAGGGAATTTTTCTTTAAAAGAAAATAGGCATAAGAAAGAACGTAACAACGTAATGACTTTACTGTCCCGCTTACACATGCCAAACAATTATGACTGGTAGCGTAATAAACAGGGATGCCATTCTCTAATTTTGGGGAAGAAGGTTTGAAGGTTTCCTATAGTTTGAAGGATGCTGATTTAGAATTTTTGGGTGCAATACAGGATAAATTTTGAAATCGGGTCAAATTGTGTTTCAATGTACACCAATACACTGGTCTCGTTATAAAGATTAAAAAAGTATAGTTTGTCTAGATTGCGACCTTAACTTACAGACACTGACACAGCACTATTAAGATCCAAGGTCATCCTTGGGGTAAAACTTACCCAATGATCAGATTTTGTGGAAACTGGTGTCAAATTGTTCACCTTGCCTTATTTTAGTATGTTTGCCATTTGATTGGATAATAGAGGACAAAATATAACAGGCGTCTACATGGCCTATGTGGTCACCAAAACTGACGTAAAAATGGTATACAGTGCTGTCACCCAAAGAGTTAATAACACTTTCCCCGGACTTTGGGCTACTTCTAGCCCAGATTCGCTTCAGCGGTTCCATTGTTTTAGGCCAGTCAACTTGAACCATTACTCAAACTAGCGAGACATAGCAATTCTGACCGCAGACTGCCCTAGATTTTCTAGCCAGAGTGTCTCGCCTCGAGGCCGTTTATCAATGAAACTGCAACCCGATATCAGCTTATGTGCCCACACATGTTTGCCGACGGGAGGTCAGTAATTGCCAATCTTTAATCCCTAAAGTCCCTGGTGTGTGTGAGGCCCATGAATGTGCCTAGCACGGGTCCAGGGAAATTGCATTTTCAGTTTCAGTATAATTTGACACCAGTTTCAAACGAAACTTGAGCAATGGATACTTTATCCAGCCCAGGATGACCATGAACTTATTTTAGCTGTAGGCGTGTAACTAAAGGTAGGAATCTAAGTAATCTATTATATAACGTGTTTGTGTCCCCTGGGTAAGATACTTATCTCAATTGCCTCGTCGACCCACGCAATTTGGGGATCTTTTATGGGTGATATTACAATCTGAGTGCTGATAGGGATGTGTGCTTAGCCAGCTGCCACATAGCTGAAGCGAAATGATTGTGACGATTTCCTGATGGCAGCTATATAATGGCAATCGCGCCGTGAGCTTCCTGTAGGGCGGATACGTTCGCGTTATTATTATTAGTATTAATAAAAATAATCGTGAAACCCTCCCAAAACTTCGTGAACGGGATGCTCATTAATAACCCCACTACAGATTAGCATAAATCGTTTCGTTCTTAATTTTGCATACTTTCATCCAGGTAATAAGAGGAAGAAGGCAACTTGACTTGTAACACATTATCGATGCTGCTAGCTGCAAAAGAAAGGATACCAAACTTTTAGGCAACATGAAACATGGTACACTCTAAATTACTGGGATTTAAAATAAATCCCAAAAGATTGTGATTAGGGACCAATCCATTTTTAGAGTTAAAATTAAATCTTATAAATTTTATATTCTAATCTATATAAGGTTTGCTATATGTCTGATTTATGAATACGCTTCTCCTAATACCAATCCACCCATGGCTTTTATTAGAAAAATTACGTTGCGTCACTAGGAACCCCCCTCCCTTGGGCACTAACGGAAGTGAAAAAAAAATAAGATATTTTTTGTAATTAAAAAATTAAAATAATTAAAACTTGGGATTTATTTGCTTAATATATACCTTAGGAGGCAATTTATTAATAACAACCTTTTGCTGATAGCATCAATTTTAATTTTGAAAAAAATAGGTTTAACAAAAAAAACCAAAGTGAATTTGAACTATCTGAGGAAAAAATACAGATGGTGAAAATTTGGCTTTATTGTGCTATAATTATTTGAATTGTTTATTCTAGAGTAGATATAATATTTTTTTTTGGTTCAAAATCTTATATTAGAGTTGCTGAGGATACAATATGCGAACCACTTTTTGGAGAGTGACAATTTCAATTGGCCATAGTACAAAGGTCACAGATCGGAATTTCATTTTTATGGGTATGGGGCGTTCTTACATGACCCAAATTTACTTGTGTTACTTTCTTGATGAACTCCGGTGGGAAATGGTTATCTGAGTTGTGTCCCTAGGACCCCCCCCCTCCCTTGGGCACTAACGGATTTTTTTTTAGCTTGGGCACTTAATTGTTAAGTCCTTGTAATTTAGAGTGTATGTACAAAACCAATTTATTGGTCTTAATCGTCCACATGTCCTCCATTGCGGAAAGAGCACAGGTGGTCGCCATGTGTGAAACAGTACGTACTGCCAATCACCTGCCTGTTTTGTCTTTGAATATCCACTTCGCGAATTATCCTTTTATGCTCGTAGAATCTGTGTAGATGAACAACGTCCTATGTCAATCACGGATGTTTGAATCGTCCATACATTTTGTTGGCGCTGGAAACGTACAGAGGAGACAACCTGTTCATTTACCATGGTAAGATAAACCAGCGCATAAATGTTCTGGTGAAAAAGTAAGTAAGCAAAGAGTCCAATCCACACTGTAAATTTCTGTCGAGAGTCATTCTTCTCAAATGAAAACTCAAGGGGCTCAGACCACGTGGTGCATACTGCCTGACGATTAGCACGATTCGTCATGCATTATAATGCACCTGGCCTTCGCTTTTATCATTGTGTCTTTCACATAGGCCGCTTGCATTATAAGGCATGATTGCCATATCGCAGTTAATTCTGGAGACAGCCCGTCACCCGTGTGGTACAAAATAAAATGGCCGACGGCCAATTTTTCAATGACCAAGTGATTCTGCGATCAACATCAACACCTCAAATTAAAGCTAAGAAGATTGTGGTCACAGTAAGCTAGGTTGTGAGTATCACAGCACATAAATAATAATGCTATGGGATCAGACACAAAAACGTGTCGCCCGGCCCATTTCACACCTAACGATCTAGATAGATAGGAGCATCTTGCTTCGAACAGGCCGGCCTATAGTAAAAAATTCAAATGATAAACTCCAAGTGCAAAATGATAAAGGACCAAACAAAAGTCGCCACCACTGTGAAGAAGCAAGATGAATCGTGCTACCTGATGATATGGGCACAAAATTTGGCACAAGTAAAATCGCCTCCTCCCTGTTATTTGCCTTATGTGCAGTCATGCGTGAACATAATTCATTGAAAAAAGGTACTAAAAGAAACCAGAGGAGCTATCATTCTGTGTTACAATCCTTATCAAAAGATATCATATACATTAGTACATTACGACACAACATCATTTTAAAAGTGCATTTTTACTCATTCTGTATTACGCCACGCACTGGCTCAATTCAGCAAGCAGGTACGGCGTGCGCTTTAAGTGTTTCTTACACAACGCAATTACCACAATAATCCACATCAGCTTCATCAATATGTTGTATAAATACCATGAATATTTTAATTGATATATTATTCAATAAAGTTGTCATAATATCAAATCAGTTATGTCGAAATCGACATTTTCAACTTTATATTACCTTATTTTGCTTGACAACATGCGCCACCACATCCCTGCTGTTTGTCTCTAAACCCATGTAGGCTAAGGGCTTAAAACCCATGCGAGTGCAGTAAAATGATGCCGCCTAAAAATAACACAAAAGAACAGACAAAGTTGTTACTAGAGTAACTGAGGTTCTGTATCGGGTAATCCTTCTCCTACCCTTCCATCTTCAAAAAAGGTTTCGGTATCTTTCATTTTACAGGATTTAGATATAGATGTATTATCAAAGAATATATTCATTCATTGAAAGATGAAGTGTTCCATTCAACGAAGCATTAGCCTCCTTGCATGGAACATTTCATCTTTCAACTCATGAAAATATTCTTACCATTGCACTCATAAACATTCATTATTTTGGACGGGAGTAGCCTGCGGGCTACCCGCTCTATTCGCTTGGGTTTTGACCTACTTTTCAAATAGCAGTGTTGCAGAAAATATTCGTGCCGATTATATCCTCTAAAATCTACATGTGTGATAGTTTATGAAATGTTGTGCAAATTTTACGTCATATGGATATGTACTCAATAAGATAGGCCCAGCGAAAACCTGAACGTACATTTACAAAAAGATTTAGTGTTCAAAAGAGATATAAAATATACAGGCAATTCCGCGAAAAGGTTCCTGAGAAATTTTACATTGATTTGCTGGTTAACAGCGTCTTTAAATCGTTCGAAGTGCATTGAATGAACGATGCTTAACCGCCGGGGCACCAAACATGTATAAGTCGTGGGCGATAATCATAATATAAATACAAATGCCTTTAAAAAGGAAGGGTGGAAATTCAAAGAAAAAAGAATATCCTGTAATTGGTATTTGAAGGTATTATTAGGTGATATATTGCTTATTTTGTACTGCTTGAGCCATGAGTGCATTGAATGACGGATGCTTAAACGTTTTGGCACCAATGTAGCAAGCGTGGGCGATATCAATAATAATAATAAAATTCCTTTAAAAGGAAAGGGCGGATCAAAGGAAATTCCATGTAAATTGGGTATGTGAAGGTATGAGTACGAAGATTATTGCTTTATTGTGTGCAACTTGAGTCAACGGTTTCAGATGAGATAAAAATTATCTTTTCTTTAAAATAATTATTAATTTCTTTTTAGGGTAAAGCAAGGACTATGCTGTGGATCACGAATGCCCATTTAGAAGATTTTCATTTTGATTTATGTGAATACAAACGTTTTCAAAATCTTCACTATCCAAAGGTTGGATGGACTTTAAGTGCTTTAATTTAAGTGAGGCCTCGAGAAACATTAGTGGTAGGATTTGATTGAACTGCAACCTTACTATAGGTGCTTAACATTTTTTAGAAACAGGAAGGGCTGGATTGATTGGATCAGCCACCTTTATTAAGTTTTGTCGGTTATAAACGAAACGGCATTTTTATGGCAAATTAAACCTAATCACTTTGATTTTTTGGGTCACCCTGAACCCGTGATAATAAACCTCCAGGTTGTTGTTTTCCTAACGGCACGTCAAACCTCAGGTAATAGGTCAACGAAGTAGCTCACTTCAAAACGCATAGTCGACAGACAGATCTCATTTAGTGTACTCTTGCATTTTCCCCTGTGTGTGACCTTTTACCTAGCGCACACTTTTTTAAGAGAATGTGTGCAGGGTGAGTAAAAAAAAAGAACTGACCCGATTGGTGTGTCCGCCCGTTTGAATTTTTAAATAAATATATCCTAAGATCTGTGGTATCATCGAAAGCCTATTTCATTTTTTTAATTTGCTGCAAGATAGTTCACAATCTGATAAGTAAGGCTAGTTCAGTCTTTTGAATCAAGAGTCAGCTTTTTAAACCCCCTATCCACCACGGATTCCCATTTAATGGCACGGTGGGCCAACTAAACAAAAAAAATGACTCCCCAAAATGATGATAAGGCCATGCTATGTTTATGTCCAATAAAGTGGTATCTTAAGGGTTTACAATCTTGTAATGGGTAATTTTTATGTTGCACCCCTTTTTTTTTCAAGATGTGGCCTATTTTGGTGTACAAATAATAGACTATACTTAATCCTCAAAAGGTTGTCACCTATTCGGTTCCTTCATATGGTGCGATTCATTCAACTCCTCTCCTCCAGAAACAGCTAGAACCTGATACATGTACACATTAATTTATTTTCAAATGAATTTTTAATGGGTGATGCAGGACGTACAAACGTTAAGAGGGGCACGATGATCAATTGTGACTGAATTTTGTGGGGTTACATATCGTCCACCTTTATTCCTCAGTCAATAAATAGCCCCAATTTCTTCTGGACACTGATTTTGCCCTCCAGCCCTCGCTGGACGCGTTCATTTGTAATGTGAATCGCGTGGACAGAGCGCAAAACAACTACTTGATCAAACACCTGTAGGGCTCGTTCTGATACCTAACCGATGCGAATGATCTTTGCCGTAAATTAAAGACAACGAAATCGCGTTCCAATGATACCACATCTGTTAGACATCTGTAGTCTTACCAATTCAAAATGGCCGGACACAATCCGGGTCCAGTTTTTTTGACTCATCCTTATTTACTGATTAATTTAGGTGTAATAAATGTAAATGTCAAATGAATAACTAATTTTCTAAGTTTGTATATGAATTGAATAAGGTGTCAATGGCGTTGTTGAACATTTTAAAATTTGGACAAATTAAGTCTTTGTGGGACAGAGGTAAACTTTAAGAAATAATATAAAGTCATTGGGTACAATGTTGCTGAAAGTGGGAACTTTATTTTTTAAAGGGCTTTAAATAATTGTTTAAACAAAATGTTAGCGACACGTTGTTACGTGTGCCGAATCCTATAACATACTTTTACTTCCGTCGGCATGCAAAAATATTCGGAATTGCTTCTTCTAGTTCTGCTGGAGAGTCTGCAGTGGTCAACCTTGTGGTTGATAAGTATAAGCGTTGATTTGTTTTTCCCGATAAAGGTTTATTTTTGTCGTTTTTAAGTATTTGTCGCATTTTTTCCTTTAAAAATCGTAATGTAATAGAGAGTATATGAAACGCCCCCTATTCACTCTGTTGTTAAACTTATTTACGTTCATGTATACCTCGCTAAGTGTGTCAAAAAATCACATAAGTCAACTTGCAAAAACTCCCACAAATGTCATCTTACTAATCCCTTTCCCATAATACCTTTTACTTGGCTATTTCCCCTTGACAAAACGGCCCTGTCCTTTTAAAGTAATTTTTATTATAATAACAATGCTTATGTCACCATATCGTGCATCTTGTTCCACCAAGCGTTCTATTGCGCGTCTCATGCTTCTATCGCAAACGCTGGTCCCCGCAATCAAGCTGTATATCTTTTACGGAACTTTCTTCGCCACTGGCTTCACTCCTGTACCCTACCAGGGGCCTTAAAGAGAGTCGATAATTTTTCATCTTGATATAATGGCCTTCACCCCAAACGCAACCGATATTTTAACACCGTTTCGATGTGATTAGCTAAACCGTGATTTTCTACCTTAATCCCATAGATTACCGTGTAAAATAAGTAATATTGTCGACCAAAATGGCATATTTTCCCGTTTTCTGTCGGTTGAGATGCGAACACTGGACCCCCAATATGAAAATCCTAGCTACGACGTCACTGCCGATTCCGTAAGCAATCTTCACTTTTCGTCGTCCCATCTCTGGAGCTTCCACTTTTTCAATCAACAAGTTCAATTGTCGAAATAGCAAACACCACGAATACGGTAGAGCCCGTTGGCGGAAAGGTCAGGTCCTATGAGATTATTGGCACCAGAGAAAAAAATGCGCCATACCCACGATACTTAGGGGCTCGGTTCTAAGTCTTGTTACAATGTTCACATGATACATGCACCTCAAGCGCCAAACGAAGTACTTGCCTACCACAATACACCACAACTTCCGCGTCTGGCCCCAGGCTCTATCCCCTTGGGCGCCCCTTTTTACTATATATATATATATAGTGGAGCCATAGCGTGGTCTGATTGCTATAACGTCTCCCTCCAGAAAAGAGTCATTAGAACATGTACTTAACCCCGGGGGGGTGGGCACTTCTTCTCACCCTAAACACGTATCAGCATCACAATTAGCTTCCTAAACAAGTACTTGATGGGAATTGTGGCCCTAGAACAGTTCAGTAGCTCAATTTTTGCATACCCTTAACAAGTATCTGTCTTTCTTCCTACCCTAAGCAAGTAAGGAATGTATTATTACCCCTTTATTACGTTAAAAACCCAAAAACCATATTCTTTTTGGACACCCGGAGAGAGGATTGTTCTTGAGCTTGGTGTAATCGAAAAACTTTTTACTGGAAAGTTAATTTTTCATCCAGGATTGTATCGCGAGAAAGGTATTTTAAAAGGGAATGCATTTTGAGCCATGGGCGTATCCAACCATTCACAGGACGGCTGCACGACGAGTCGGAAAAAAGTTCGACGATATGGCTTCTGAGCGCTACTGCGCTACTGCAATCTTCCACTTTCCAAAACGCACATATCATGCGAATTTGATAAATCATTTGAAATTTGTAAGTTATTCACTATTGCAAATTCTATTACCCCTGCTGCCTTATTGAAAATGTAGCATTCTAATTGGTCAGTTTACGGCCCCTTATTCTGCAATAATGGGTCGCGAATGCATTTTCCTCATTATATCAGGCTGTTTTTTTCGGTAAATAGAATTAGAAATAAAGGGTTTAGCCAGGTATTATTTATGGGCTCATAATGCTTCCGCGGCGGAAAAAAAATAAAATCAATGGATCGGCTGCGCCTCTTCCCTTATTTATTTTTTTTCCGACCTCGGACGCATTATTCGCCCATAAAGGATCTACATCACCCTTTATTTCCTTAAATATAGGTATGTGCCTTGAATGGGTTAAAGTGTCCAGAGACTTCTGTAAGTGGGGGGGGGGGGGTGGGGGGGGGGGTGCCGCTTTCTCTTCTCTCCAGCGCCAAGCGCGAAACCCATGCCAGCATTGCCAACCCATGCCAAGCTTTCCGAAATACATTTTTCTCAATGCAAATTTGATAAAACAAATCTGCTACTTGTTAAGGTTACTTTAAAATGCATATAATGGCCAATGATCGACGGTATAAACAGTACTATAGTTCATGCAAGTAATTGGGTTTTGAGTTGAAACTAATCATAAAATTAAGGTGTTCATGGAGAGTTCGTATAGCGGCACGGGTTAGGGTCGCGGAATCCCTGGAGTATTTAGTTTTCAAGACAGTTTCTATCTATGGGGTTCTAAAGGATCCGGGAGAATTCGCATTTCGCAAGGGTTTTTTGGCACTGATTTCTGCATTTGCAGCGCAGCGAAAAATCGGCATTTTCCTGAAATTGCCGAATTCGCGCAATTATGCACGCCAAGTTATGTCCCAACAGTCTTTTAATAAAATTAAAACATAGAATTGACTACATTTAATAAATTATGAAGTTTTACTTGCTAAAACACTGTCCGTTTCATGGTTAAGTGATATAGAACAATTTCGGTATAGCGATATAATCAGTCAATCAAAAGGAGTCGTCCATTCTCAATCTCCAAATAGCCTGTACTAAAAATCATGTGTTTATGGTGTTCTTTATCGCGCGTAGCGCGGGAACATTTGGAAATTGAGGGACGTTGAAAGCACAGATTTGAAGGCACGTACAGACCAGACTTCCGTACACTTTTAATTTTTTTTATGCTGAAATGAATTGGACCCAAATCGTAATTCCTCATTAGAAAATATACCCTTTTTCTTGATTTTTGGGTGATTTTAAGACCCTTTTTCACGTTACGTACTGTATAGAGGGGATAATGAACCGCCCTATCACTCTGTGTTAAATTATTTACGTTCATGATCCTTCGGCTAATTGTGTCCAAAAATCAAATAAATCAACGTGGGTGCAAAAAACTCCCTCCCACAAAATGCATCTTACTAATCCCTTCGCATACCTTTTACATGGCTATTTCCCCTGACACGGACCCTTTCCTTTTTAAAGGATTTTATTATAATATACTGCTTATGTTCCCCACTATCGTGCATCTGTTCCATCCAGCGTTCTATTGCGCGTCTCATGCTCTTCTCAAAACGCTGGTCACTAATACATGATGCATTTTACGGAACTTTCGCCACGGGCTTCACTCCTGAGACCCTCAGGGGCCTTAGTCGGATAATTTTTCATCTTGATAGAGTGCCCTTCACCCCAGTACCGATCTTTAACCCGTTTTCGATGTGATAGCTAACACGTGATTTCTTAATCCTCATAGAGTACCAAGTGGGTAAAAGTATATTGGTCATGGTCGAAAGACCCAAAATGGGCATATTTTCCCGTTTTCTGTCGGTTGAGATGCCACCGGGACCCCCAATATGAAAATCCGAGCTACGTCACGCCGATTCCCTTAAGCAATCTTCACATTCGTTTTCGTCACGCTCTGAAGCTTCACTTTTTTCAACAAGTTTCATTGTCGAAATAGCAAAACCAGAATAGGTAGAGCCCGTGGGCTGAGGTTCAGGTCCTAGGAGATAGTATTGGCCACAAGATAAAAAAATGCGCCAACCCACGATACTTATGGGCTCGGTTCTAAGTCACTTGTTAGGCATATGCGGCACTGTATCAATTGCACCTCAAGCGTCTCCAAACCGTACTTAGCCTACGCACATACACCACAACTTGGGGCCCAAGGCTCTATCCTTGGCCCCTGTTATATATATATATATATATATGGAGGCATAGCTTGGCTGATGCTACTAAACGCTCCGCTCACAAAAAAGTCATTAGACATGTACTAACCGCCGGGGGGGGGGCATCGTCTCACCCGCACACGTACACAGCATCAAATTAAGCTATCCTAAACAAGTACTTTATGGAATTTGTGCCCCTAAACAAGTATCAGTAAGCTCATTTTTGCATACCCTTAACAGTACTTGTCTTTCTTCCTACCCTAAGCAAGTAATTGATGCTATTATTACCCCTTTATACGTAAAAACCCAAAACCATTTCTTTTGAAATCCGGAGAGGCTTGTCTGAGCTGGTGTAATTCAGAAAATATCTGGGGAAGTTTAATTTTTCATCCAGGATATGTATTCCGAGGAAGGTATTGAAAAGGGAATGCATTTTGAGCCGGGGCGTAATCCAAAACCATTCACAGACCGGCGGCACGACTAGTCGAAAACAGTCGACGATATGGCTTCTTGAGCGGCTACGCGCTACATGCAATTTCACTTTCCAAACGCACTTTTCATGTCGGAATTGATAAGAAATAAATTTGAATTTTGTAAGTTAGTCCATATTGCAAAATTCAATTACCCTCTGCTGCCATTATTGAAATGCTCATTCTGATTGTCAGTTTAACGGCCCATTAATTCTGCAATAATGGGTCGCGAATTCATTTTTCTCATTATATCAAGCTGTTTTCGGTAATAGAATAGAAAATAAAGGGTTTGGCATTATTATTTATGGCTCATAATGCTTCTCCTCGTACCGGAAAAAAATAAAAATAATGGCCATCGGGGCTGCGCCTCGTCCCCATTAATTTATTTTCCGACCTCGACGCATTATTCGCCCATAAAGGATACTACATCACAGCCCTTTATTTCTTAAATATAGGTATGGCTTGATGGGTTAAATTGTCACAGAGAATTCATAGTAATTGGCGTTGGGGGGGGGGGGGGTGACGCTTTCTAGCGCCACAAGCGCGAAACCCAGGCCAAGCATTGCACAACCCATGCCAAGCTTCCGAAATTACATTTTCTCATGCAATTTGATAAACAAAATCTGAACTGTAAGTGGTTAACTTTAAAATGCATATAGGGCAATGATCGACGGTATAAACGTACTTAGTTCATGCAAGTAATTGGGTTTTTTGAACTAATCATAAAATAAAGGTGTCATGGAGAGTTCGTAAGAACGGACGGGTTAGGGTCGCGGAAACCTGGAGGATTTAGTTTTCAAGACAGTTTTATGGGTCTAAAGGATCGGGAGAATTCGCATTAGAGAAGGTTATTTTCGGCACTTATTGCCCGCAATTGCAGCGCAGCGAAAAATCGGCAGTTTCCTGAAATTGCCGAATTCGGAAATTATGCACCCAAATTATGTCCCAAAAGTCATTTTAATAAAATTATCAAACCTAGAATTGACTGACATTTAAATAAATTATGATGTTTAATTGCTAACACACTGTCCGTTTCATGGTTAGTGATATAGAAACAATTTTGGTATAGCGATATAATCAGTCATACAAAGAGTCGTCATTTCTCAATCTCAAACCAATAGGCCTGTACTAAAAATCATTGTGTATGGTTTCTTTATCGCGCGTTAGCGCGGGAAACATTTTGGAAATTGAGGGCGTTGAAAGCACAGATTGAAGCAGAACAGATTCCGGAACACTTTTCTAATTTTTTTTATGCTTGAAATGAATATGGACCCTAAAAAGAGTAAGTCCTCATTTGAAAATTAACCTTTTTCTTGAGGTTGGGTGATTTTTAGACCCTTTTTCACATTACATACGTAACGTGCCTGATCCTGAAAAAACTAACCTTTTTACGTGGATTCTTGGACGGTGATACCCCCTGTATATGAAAACTGATCCCCCCGGGTTTAAAACCCCCTGTGGCTGGCCACACAGACCCTTTATTTTCTCTGCTCAAAACGATGAAGTAATGAAAACTTCAGCTTGCCATATCATGATCAATACAACATAACCTTTACCGGACGACCGTATTGATCAGGATTTTTTTTGATAACTTTTTACTCTACTCACCATTATGAGACCAGGCAAGCCCAAAATACCCCGTGTAAAACATTTAAAGTCTGGACTCAGAGATTTTGAATTAATTTTTTAATATATAAATTAAAAATAGTCAATTAGAACTAAAGATAGTCACCTAGATGCCTCAATTCCAAAAGTTTGAGATGCATCGGGTTTTGTTTTGATCCAGTAAACGTTCATGGGTATCTCACATTGCCATAGGATACTGTGTATAACAAATTTCCGGATCCGGAAATATTAAACAAAGATGTGATGTCTATATGAGGACTTCGATTTGAGCTTATCATTTCAACAGTGATTAGTATATGGGACAAGCAGTATGTACATGCAAAAACACAAATTTGTGTGAAAATTGAGCGCCTCACCGGGAAATTCTGAGTCGGCCTGTAATACCGTCTTGGTAATAATACCATGATGTTCCAGGGCCCTCTACTTGGGCTAATCTGCCTTCTTATATTAAAAACTCCCAAACTTTATCTTCCTCAAAATTAAAGTTGCGTGTCCGATCGTCTGTGGGACCCCCCTGATTTACCCGGAAGTAGTATCGATTTTGATATCGGAGGAA